>VUQI01062583.1:3177-35608 GCA_015106735.1 Paratilapia polleni | reverse complement strand
ATTTTTTTTTGTTTTAAATTTTTAAAAAAAAAAAAAAAAAAAAAAAAAATGGAAAAAGAAAAAAATGGTCTAAAATCCTGCAGAGATTGATTTATTTTTTTTTCCTCTTGATTTCAACATAAATGTGCAGCCAAGGTTTAATGGATGGAGGGCGTTTGCGGAGGATATGGTTACCCTGTCAGGCTCGCGATCGATGTCCAACTATCTATTCCAAAGCGTCTGTGATCTAAAGCCATGTGGTGGTGTTTGATGTTTGCAAACGGCAAGACAAAGGAGGATACACTGATAGTTAAACTGTCCGGGACATGTTGACGAAGGAGAGAGAAGAGCTGGTGACAGCAGCAGAGGTAGGGGAGGTGGTGTTAATAGACTCCTTCACACCCAAATTCATGGCCAATGCAAATCAGTGGCATCTGTCAACCAATGACTCAGCTCTTCTATCTTCAACATGCAAACCCCCCCCCCCCATGTGATCTCTGCATTCACTTAATGCACACTGCACCAAAACTCTCCTGCTTCCTTTTCCTTGCAGGTCTCGGCTCTCTCTCCTCACGCTCATCACTCTTACACTGTGAATATGAGACATGCCATAAATGTGTATATTGGAATGTCTTAAAACGCGCTTTTACAGAAAGGCGTGATTTGAATCTGGATCTTTCCTCCCGCTGATTTTGATCATTCCAAGTGCATAGATCTGAATAATTTCCTTTACTCCCCAGTCTCACCAAGAGGAATAGAAAATGACTCAGGTAGTTAAATCTTCAGGCTTGTCTTAGTTTTTCCTGCATGCCATTATGGTAAAGCCATACAAGATAGCTGTATATAAAACAGAGTACTCTTTAAAGTCTATTTTTCTACACATAGCTTTCAAAATGTCTACACGTAATGATTGAAAAAGTCTCACTGTCACATGTCTCTTACACAGTCAGTCAGCAGATTGATAGGTACAGTATTCAGAATTTAACTACCCCACAGAAACAGGCATATTAGAAAAACAAACCCAACACAGCTTTTCTGGATGTTGAACATTTTATGAAATGCACATATTTACTTTTGTTTTTTGCAGTGTTAGATGAGAAGATTGACGCCACACTCACACCAAGAGTGGTATCAGTGTGCTCATTTACCTCTCCACAAGAAAGCAATTACATGTATTTCTCAAAATGTCAGCTCATCCCTTTAACAGTTCCCAACAAGGCGGCTCACAAACAGGGAAGTGAGCTTATGTGGGTGATGCGACACTTGCAGCAACAGGATGTTCATGATTTGCACACATATTTCTGATAGCGGTCGAAAAGTAAGTGTCAAACCCTGGGACATTTGAACAGGAGCATGGGCATGCTGTAGCAAATGACATACTGTAGTTTGAATTCAATGGTGTTCACCTGCTTTGTAATATGTCCAAGGGGAGAAGCACTGCTGCCACTTCTCTAGACCAATAATTCCTCAATGATGTGTTAACCTTTATCATCCCCCTGAGACTTAAGGCTACAGTGGTAGAGGTTTCAGGAATTCTTCTATAGCTGTCAGCTGCAATGTATCCTTAGCCTCACTTTCAACAAGGATCGTGTGTGTTAGTATCTCCAAAGAACAGTGCAAAGGACTGAGAATAAGAATCAAAGGACTATGATATGTTATCCTAAATGCTTCCCTAAGCATAATCCCCCGAAAAGATATGTGACTCAATATGATATTAATTAAAATGTATTTTCCTTAGGTCTGAAACACATCAAGCTTTTGAGACACTGAACATAGTATTTAGAGTAATGTTTGCTCATCTAAAAATGCATGCATGGCTTGAAATCAATTACCTTCCTTTAGTCCTTGCATAACACAAAAAGGTTCCTTACTGAAACAATTATAGTGTGTAGAGCTTGTGTGTTGTACTATACTATCCTTTTGCATTTTGCAAAATTGATCTCCATTGATTGCAATGGTTTTAACTGCCCCGTTGTCCTCTGTATCTTCTGTAAGAGGAGACAGGTGGTCTTGAGATTTACTGTATGTTTGTATTTGTGAACAGCATAAATGCCTCTTAAATGTGTCAGTTACTTTACTTTGTATTGTAATATATTCATTCATGTTCACATGAAACACAGAATCAGACTAAAATGATGTAAGCACTATTTGTACATAATACGGGGGATATGGTGATCCTATAATCCAAGCAGACTTGAGTTTTACAGGTGCTGGTAGCCAGATTTTATTCATTTCAGAGAGAGCCGGGTTAATTGCTCCACCTTAGCTCCCCATCAGTTTCTCAGTGTTAATTTAACCCTAAATTGTTAAAAGCACCACTGAGAGTGTTTATTTCCTGTCAGCAAATATTTACTGTAATCACATTCAAATATTTGCTAATCAGCAGCTATTTGAGTGTAAAATAGCTCCATTAAAATGTCATGCTTCAGTGGCCATTACCAGTCCAATAATAAAAACAATTTGTTTGACATTAAAAGAGACTGGAAATGCTGTTAGTGTTAACCTTGAAAGCTATTGATGGTGCTAATGGCATTATCATTTATTCAGCAAAATTCTCTGTAATCACAGTATGATGCATAACACTTTGCTCTCTCTCCAGTTTCCGCTGCGGAAGAGTGCATGAACTCATTTGTACTTCAAGACTGTTAAAGATGCTCATTTCGGGAGCAAAATGTATTATTGTCAATTTGGCTGGAACACATTGGAAATGGCTGTTACCAGCGGGCAGCTAAACAGCTGAGTGGCTCAGTAACAGAATGAT
The DNA here is from genome assembly GCA_015106735.1 of Paratilapia polleni. NCBI lineage: Eukaryota > Metazoa > Chordata > Actinopteri > Cichliformes > Cichlidae > Paratilapia > Paratilapia polleni. The sequence continues at coordinate 32,868 of VUQI01062583.1, read as the reverse complement.
GTATTATTTGCTCAGCTTGGCTGCTTCTGATCTTTAAAAAGAGTCACATTGTTGGCTTTGATCCGGAGCCTAATTTCCAAATTCACAGGACACATGTCCCTGTTAGTTTGTTCTTTTCCTTAGGCCGATGATATGGAGCAACAAACTACATTCAGCTCTCACTTTAGAAGCTGCTTTATTTTTCTGTTATTTATGTTGATCCTTAACTTTACTGACATCAACACAATGCTACACCTTGCTGTGTCTCATATTGCTTGCATTGTAGTGTAACATCAAGTTAATGTATGCAAATGAATTCTGTTTGCAAGTTGCACATTTATACCAATGATTGTACTTTTATATTTATCGAAAGTAAAACCTATATGAAACAAGAAGGGGTTCCATTAAACACTGATATTTACTGACATTGCTTTGATTGATTTATTTATCTATTTATTGCCATTCTCTTATAATCACTCTTAGCTCAATACTGATTGCAAATATAACACTTAATCCGGTGGTCATTACATTGATTTTCAGTCAGGCTGAAGTAATGGAATATTAGAGATTTCTGTTTAAGCGCCACTCAACACAAGTCAGATATTTCCAATTACTGACTTGAATGTCAGTGCTGATATGACATGATTGCAGCATAAATTTCACTAATGACTGGTAGCCTTTTTGAGTCTTATCACAGTCAGCTTAACACCAGAAAGTTGCCGAGCCCAGGCAATAAATCTTCTAGTTCATAAGACCCATAAAGCCAAAAAAGCCATTCTTATTTTTCAGCTTTTTTGTTAATTAATCAAAGCAGCTAAAATGAGCTTTACGGATGCTTGTACAGATGTTATTACCTTCACAGATTTAAGTTAATTTTTCTGCAAAAAAAAGAAAGAAAGAAAAACATATTTCTCCAAATGTTATTTATTATTTTGCTTTAACGATTAAACAAGCAAAAAGGGTTGTTTTTGTTTTTTTTGCGTTTTTTTTTTTCCTTTCACAATTTGTTATGATCAGTATAAAAAGAGAGCCCTATGCAGAACACAGAGACAGGCAATGATTTTAATTGAATTTTAATAAAACTTGCTGGAGAGTAGCAAAATGTGCTGCAGGGAACAGGCAGGTTCAGCCCAATAGAAGTCCAAACTAAACATAATCCAGCATATGAAACTATAACCAGATGAATCCCAAAAGGGAAACCACAAGGGGAACAACATGGAGACAAGCAGGGGGTAAGTCAGGAACAGAGGCAGGCCAGAAACCAAGCAAGCAGGAGAACTGATAATCCTGGGCTGACAGTGTGGGGGCTGGAGAACTGATGAGCATGAACCAGGGACAGAACAGCCAGGGGGAGCCTCTCAAGTAGGAAGCCTAAAGCCATGCTAGACAGGATGAGGATGGCAGATCAGATGACCTTAGGTGAAGGCAGGACATTTTAGAGGCCTGCAGTGAAGGAGGAGGCTGGCAGAAGAGGGAGGAAAAAGGCCGTCCAGGTGGCCTGAGTGGAAGCAGGACCTCAGAAGTGGGCAAACCAGAAGTTCAAGGCAGAATGCAGGACTGAAAACTGGAGCAGTCAGCACCATCTAGCAGACAGTGCAGATAGATGGACTTTGGGCCCTGATGTCTATGGAGACTCTGGACTCTTAGATGTTGGCCAAGACATTTGATTGAGGAAAATACGGGTGGCCGACCGCAAGGGCCAACTTGTAAACAGACTTGTGGTCAAATGGAGGGTGGACCCTATAGGTGACTGGAGGTCGACAGGGACATCGGTCAGCTCAAGAGCAGGAGAGTTGTAGGCATCTACACCTGTACTGTCTTTGAACTGATTAAGCAAGGAGCAGAAGAAACATCGCCTGATTCAGGAGCAGCCTCCGATTTAGGAACAGGGGAGGCAACAGTTGTTTTTTTTTACTAAGGAACAGGCTGAATGATGAATGACTTAGAATCAAGGGAGGCGCTGACTACCTTAGTGGCAGTCTTTGTGTTGGCTGATTATAAATCTGAGTCAGGAACAGGGGAAACTCAGGAAGAGTCTCGGTAACAGGTTATTCATCAGCTGACTCAGACTCAGCAATGGGCAAGATGTCAGCCAACTCGGGTGTCGTCTTTGCGTCAGTGACTCTGAGGCAGGAGAACTGTTGGGTGGCTCAGGAACATTACTTGTATCGATCAGAAAAGCAGCCTGGGCTTGGCGTTGATCAGCCCATGAATAGGAGTGATGTTAGCTGAGATAGAAAGAGACAAGCACGGATTGGGCCAGGAGCACAGGCAGGTGAAGAGGCAAACTGACAAAGGACAGAGGCACAAGAATATTCCTGCATTCTACATGAAATACTTTTTCTTTTAAATTTCAGTACATGTTACAGCTGTCCATACAAAGTGTACACTATTGCATGCACAAAGCATAATTTTGGGACAGGCTACTTCATCATAGCTTCATGCTTTCAAAATAAGACTCCTACTCATATATTCATCTGTATCCATCAGTCTGTAGAGCAAATATTGAAGTAAAAGGGAATATTTGGGATATGGAACATTTTGTAAACATTCTGTCTGTGGTTTCTCATGAAATATATGATGCATCTTCTATTTTGTGGACCAGAAAAACTTATTGGTTTACATACTGCAAAATGCAATCTGTAGGACATCCTGGTATTTTTGGCATCCGGCATTTTTCATTCATCATTTTTGAAACATTTGTAATATTTAAGGCAGTTATTCCACAAATCACACAAACACAGAGAAGATATGGTGCTATTGCAACAGTAAATGTAATTTGTTCATGTTCACTTGAAACGGGTAACTTTGTACTACAAAAATTAGCCTGCGTGTTCTCGACCATTGCCATGGACCAAGCCCAACATAATGGAATAACATAATGAAAAAAAGTGAAATAGCATTTCACATCTGCCTTGATTTAGTCTATCACAGGAACTTTTTCAGAGCAGATATACTCAAAAATTCCACAACACCGTGATCACTCACCCTTCATTTAATCAAAGTTTGCATAACGTGCCATGGCCAAGGCAGTGGTTACAGTGTTTAAAGAACTGGAAAACCAGCTAGAGAGCTGCTAGATAGAGATAGCAAGAGGTGATGGATAAAAGGGCATTTTTCTTTCTCAAGAAGATTTACAATTGAAAAATAAGTGACAAATAAAAAAACATGAATATTTTTCACAAGATGTGACCTGCAAAACAGACAAAGACATCATCTGAAATGAAGGCTCTGAAAAACTGCTCTGAATTGTTTGTCAGAATGTAAGTGTCCAGTAAATGAGATAAGGATGAGATTGTCTCTGATTGCCCTTTTTAATTATCACACCCCTGCAGTTGATGCAAAAATTCTAAATGCCTCTGTCAATGTCAGCATTTTATTCCGTAACTCTGCACTTTAATCCATGAAAAATAAGGTAAAGGTGGCCAGTCTCACCTTCAAAGTCATCTTCCCAGGCATGTACTGATGGCTCAGCTATTATTTTTAGACGCTCACTAGAAGTCCTTTTCTGACAATTTGCATTGTCTGCTCTGCAATATCACTGTGGTCTTTGCACACTGCACAGACACCAAACATCAACTTCCATCCATCCATCCATTTTCTTCCACTTATCCTATTCAGGGTTGTGGGTGGGGGCTGGAGCCTATCCCAGCTGCCATAGGGCGAGAGGCAGGGTACACCCTGGACAGGTCACCAGTCTGTCGCAGGGCCCAAACATCAAACTCTGTTTCAAATCGACCTAAATTTGTGGAGTATCGGAAGAGAATATAATCTATCCATATATGCATTTTCTTAACTGTCAATCCAATTTATAGTGTAAAAATATTCTGCAAAAAAATGAATTTTGTTTAAACGACCACCAAGATTATCACTGGTGATGAAAGCTTGGTCATCAGCTACAACTGAGCAGTTTTTAGTGGAATTAAATTTTATTTTTATAGTGGGAGTTCACAGCAATAGTCATTTCAAGGTGCTTTATATTGTAAGGTAAAGACACAAGGAGTGATCTAAAACTTGAAGCTGCATCTAAAATGGTCCAGAGATGCATGAAAAGATGATCTTGAAAGGGAGATTAGCCAAATTTATTAAGGTAATTAAGGTAAGGTTTTTTTGATTTTTGCATTCCCATTGCCTGAACTTTTGATCACATTTTAATTGCATTCAGGAAAGAAATCTTTAAACATTACCAGACCTTGAAAAGTACAAAGTGCCTGGATGTGGAGCCCCTGGAGCCTCACACCATTTACAAAGCAGTTTCTCTCCTGCTGATGAAAATAAACTTCACTATAAGTGGCCACAAGGAGGTCGGGATCACTGTAGTTGGCACTGATGTTGCAGTAGTTCCAATTTCTAACTTCCACACAGTTTATCTGGATTGCATTAACCTCCTGAGACCATGTGTCCTCATATGGGGACATTACATTTTGGCTTTTCTGCACCTTATACTTCATCCTGTTCCATTGTGTTTTATACTGTGTTAAGCAATGTTCACTTTATTGAGTTATGCTGTAAAATAAGCCCATTGTCCCCATATGGGGACATACTTTTAACTTCTTGTTGAAAGAGGAAGATTAGTTTATATACTTATCAGGTCAAACTAATCACAAATAGATTAGATTAGATTAGATTAGATAGATACTTTATTCATCCCCAGGGGGAAATTCACAAATAAAAATAGCTAGGAGAAATTAAAAATGCATCACAAACAAGAGCTTGGGTCTCAGGAGGTTAAAATAAATAAATAAATAATAACAATAATAATAACAACAACACTACAGGGTAGTGAAATTACAACCAATCTATGGGAAGAGAAGTGTTTTACTGCTATGACACCACGTCATCATTTGGTAGCATTGGTAAACATGCAGAATGGGGCACTTGGACATCCTTCCTGGAGGTTACACAAAACATTTGTGTCTTTTTTTTTAAAATCTGAAAGTATCACAGATAACAACCAGATCAAAAGATCTATGATGCTTTGTTTTTGAGAGGACCAAGATTATCACAGTTATTTAAAAATAAACTAAAAACTAAAACTAAATTTGAAAAAAAACCAAAACATTTTAGTTAACTGAAATAAAAAGTTAAACTCTACTTTTGAGAAAAGAAAAAAGAAAGCTAACTGAAATTATTTTGCAAACTTACAAAATCAAGTAAAATATAAAAATATAGAGGAAATGTCTTTAGTTGTAGTCTTTGTCAGTTTGATAAAAATTTGTCAGCACAGCCTGAAGAAGTTTTAGTGTGGCTTTATTAAGACTTAGGATGTCTACATGACTGTGAGTCAGAAGCCTTGTATTGTAAACCTGTTCTGATTTTTCCTAAATCTTGCCCCTGGCAAATACCCTCCATGTAATAATAATTAAAAGACTATACCTGAAACTGGAACTAATAAAAACCAAAACGAAATATTTTCAAACAAATCCACTGTGCAAACTAACAGAAATTAGACTAAATTTAAAACGAATCATAAAGAAAAATAAAGGCTAATGAGAAAATTAAAAAAAACTATAATAACTCTGGAGATGACAAATGCAAACAAGTGAATCGGGTCAGGATTATTTTTTTTCTTCCCAAGGAGAGGCAGCTGTATCAGACAGAGCTGCCCTTACACAGCACATTAAAGGCGTGATTATGCTCGCTTGCACATGGATGTCTGCCAGCACCATGGAGAAGTTGTCCACTTTGAGGACGCATGTGCAGTGTAGTGCAGGCAGTGTAGCATCTGCTTGGACGGGTCCACACAGCCACAAGAAACTGGAGAGCAGCCCCCATACTCAAAGATGAGGAAAGTACGACATTGGTGTAACCAAGCAGGATACATTTGTGGACAGTCAACCATATCCAAACAGCACTTAGCAGGCCCATCTCAGTGGGGATGGACCATTGACTTCAGTGGGTTCCTTTTTTGGACAACACTTCTAGAAGCAGGCAAATTACAAGGAACTGATCAACTGCAGCTTTAAAAAGGTGCACACACATTCTTGCAAGTGTTTCAGCACAGCACTGAATTTTGCACTTGAGCAGAATGGTTCCATCGTACTGAGTGATACTCTATGACTTGCATTGTTCTATGTAGTGTGTAGCTATCAGTTGCATTTAACCTCTAATCACCGGTGCAGCTGTTTTTAGACACACCCTAAACAAGCACATTTTCAGAAACTGAGGATTTTACCTTTGACAAGTACTCTCAATCGTACATTTTTAGGTCTTGTGGTCTTTTTTCATTTTGAGTGTGCCAAAAGTTGAATGCAAAAGGGCTGGATATCAACCTAACACTACCCATACCCATAAATGGGTTGTCAGAGATCTGGTTAGTGTACAGGTTGACTCCTTTTGCATTTTGAAATCATGATTATAAATTGTATCCATAAATATAAACTGGAAATGGATCCTCAGAATGTGTGTCTCCTGTTTTTAAATGACGGCATTTAAAAAATTCTCAGTTTGCACGTTTTCACACTTTGTGTCCGCACCTCGAAAACTGCAACTGCTGTACTGTACTGTTTGACATATTGTGTAATCAAACACACTATCCTCTTCTGGAATGCCTATTGTTATGTATAATATTATGGATATTTGAACACACTGCAGGTGCTATTTGGAGAACAAGACAATTAAGGAAGACCAGACCAGAAGGTGGGTGAGAAAGCAAAGAAAGCAAACCAACCAAAGACACAGAAGGAAAGAGACATATTCAAAATAAACAGAATGCATCACAAAGATCAACCACAGTTCAATAAACTCTTAACAAAAACACCATACCAAAACCTGGCATGGCATGGCAACCAAAAGCTATTGCTAATTTATAGCTATTAACAGATCTATAGAGACTTTGTCTTTTTTTTATGAGTAAAGCCATAATAAATCCATCAGTGAACTAATTAAGTGTTTTATGATGTCTTATCAGAAAATGGTTCCAAGAATTAATAAACCTGTTGAAGGGATTAAAATAAGTTTAGGGCAGGTTCACAATTTGCTCTGACAAGCAATGCTGCAAAACTGCACAAAGGCTGACGCTCAGTGACATTTCAGCAACAGAAATTATATTATTTTATTTTTTGAGACCTGATGTATTACATCTCTGAGCAAAGAGAAACAAAAGAGTAGGTTTAATTCAGTTCAATTCAATTTTATTTATATAGCACCAATTCACATATTGCAAGGTAAAGACTCTACAATATTAGAGGGAAAACCCAAACAATCAGACAACACCCTATGAGCAATGATGGTGGGGAGGAAGAATTCCCTTTAAACAGGAAGAAACCTTCTGGCAGAACCAGGCTCATGGGGGCCAGCCACTGACCGGCTGGGGGGTGAGGGGAAAGAGAAGAGAAATAAGGAAAGCATAGAGAGACAAGGACTAATAAAAAGCATGGGAGAGACTAGACAAGAGTTAATGATATGGGGAGTGAAAAGAGGTGAGTGGAGAAGTCATCAGTGCAGTGGGAAGCCCCCCTAGCAGCCTGAGCCTGTAGCAGCATAACTAAGGGATGGTTCAGGGTCACCTGATCCAGTCCTAACTATAAGCTTTATCAAAAAGTAAAGTGAGAGCCAGTTCCACAGGAGAGGGGCCTGACAGCTGAAGGCTCTGCCTCCCACTCTACTTTTAGAAACTCTAGGAACCACGAGCAAGCCTGCAGTCTGAGAGCGAAGTGCTCTATTGGAATAATATGCTACTATGAGGTCTTTAAGGTATAACAGGGCCTGATTATTCAAATCTTTGTATGTGAGAAGAAGAATTTTAAATTCAGTTCTTGATTTAACAGGGAGCCAATGAAGAGAAGCTAATATGGGAGAAATATATCTCTCTTTCTGGTACCTGTTAGTACTCTCGCTGTGGCCTTTTGGATTTTCAGGAAGATTTCAGAACAGCCTGATAATATCAAATTTAAATAATCTAGCCTCAAAGTAACAAGTGCATCAACTAGTTTTTAGTATTACTCTGAGACAGGATTGTTCTAATCTTGGAAATATAGTGCACATATGAATATATTGCCCAGATGAAAGAAAGTAGTCCCACATATTTGTTTCATATGCACATTGAAGGACACATCCTGGTCAAAAATGACTTCAAGACTCCTCACAGTGTTACTGGAGGCCAAGGTAATGCTATCCAGAATATTATTCTGCCATTCATTAAGACCTCTGTATTTGACTGGTTCATATATTTTATTTAACAGAAGGTCAGTGGTAGTTCTCTGTATGTAACTCTGAAATTCTTTTTCTTGAGCTCTATGCAACCAGAACACATACTACTGAAGCAGCTCAGTAGCTTCAATATCAGGATGTTAGTCATAAAGGGAAACCTGTAATTGCATTCATTATTGAAATGAGTCTGAACCCAGCAAATCATGCTGAAAAACAACATACATTATCTCACTGAACAGGGGTTAAGAGGAGTCTGCGTGGAGGAAATGTGCCACAAAGCCTGTGCTCATCGGCAATTGTCTGTTTAGCAAGAAGTCTGGTCTCTACTATTAGCAGAGACATAAAACAGAGCAGTACTGTTGTTGAAGCAGTTAACACCCACCTAGAATGATTCCAGTTTTTTGTCTTCCTTTACTAGATCAGTCGATCACCAAGGTTTTTGTTTTGCAGGGATGTCTGCAGGTTGCCAGAATTGTGCAAAATAACATGAGCTGTCTTCTGTCTCCTACAATAAATGAAATGAGAATAGTTTCATCTGTACTGTAACAGATCAAATTCAGCTTAGTCATCCAAAAGAGTCCTCTGATTTAGACATTTATGGGAATAAGAACAAATCCTTGATATCTTTTTTTGTTATCCCCTTGCTAGGCATACAAACAAACCTCACTGTAACACTGTGAACAGCAGGATTATCCCACAGGGTGGAAGGACTGCAGTTAAACCTCCAGCAGCAGCAGGCTTGAAGCGTTTCCTTCGGGTCTCAGCTAGTGTCACAGACATGTGCCTCAATTCTTCCACTGCGGCAAAAACCCTCTTGTCAAGGATCGCTCACACAGTTTTGCTGCATCTAGTCCTTGTTTTCTCCCTTCTTCTTTTCACTTAGTTTTCATCAAAATATAAACCCTCCTGTCACATTTGCAATCAGATAGAGTTTCCTCATAAGTACCACTAATGTCATTTTTCTTCATTTAACATTGTCACAAGTAATTTGGTTAAAAATCAAGTCTTCTTAAAATATTGTCAAATTAAATACACTGTCCAATTAGTCTTCTCTAGTCTGTTCTAGAGAAGAGAACAGTGACAGAAATTAATGCAGTCAAAGACTGTGGAAACTTTAATGTACCACATGAATTCTGTCTTTTTCCAAAAAAAAAAAAAAAAAAAAAAAAAAATCCAAAACTGGTAAACAAATGACATGAAACATCACTTTTGGTGTTTCATTTAGTTAAATATGCTCCTTAAAGGACTAGTCTGAAATCAATGAACTGATAATGCTGCGCTACACAGCACTGTCTGTGTAGCCAAGCCTGGTATTGCAGATTTCAAGATGCCAAACACTTCCACTGTTTTCCAAAAGCTATTAAAAATACATCACTAATCCCCATAAGATTCCCAGAGTGATGTATTCCTTCATTATGATGAATGTGGGCACTATAGTACACAGCTGTTTAAGGAAATCATTATACCATTTTTTATTTCATTTTTGGAATACCATCCATATCAGCCTTACCCCTTAATAAGAAGTCAGGCAGGAAATAGAGAAAACTAAAAAATACATTAGATGAATCATTACAGTGATCAACTCTTTCAGATTAAGAAAATATAAACTAAGCAATCTTTAAATGTAGACAGAGCTCTAACCTATGATTGTTAAGTAAGCTATTAAGGCACAAACTGTACATGTTTATACAGTTAAATGTAGTTTTAAAAGCGAAATGTGTTTGCATTCCTGCCTAATAGGATTTTTAGCTGCACAATAGTCCTGGGCCTCCTTGGTCAGATTTGTCATTTCATATTGCTCCAAACGTATTCAGTGAGCGACAGGTCTGGACTCCAGGCAGGCTAGTTTAGCATCCAGACTCTTTTAGTATGGAGCCAGGCTTTCGTAAAATGCAGAATGTAGTTTTGGACCGTCTTGCTGAAAGAAGCAAGGCCTTCCCTGAAGAAAATAGGCAGCTCTCTTGCATTAAAAAGTTGACATATCATTCAGCATTATTGGGACCTTCCCAGATATACAAATTAATCATGACACGTACACAAATGCAGCCCCATATCTTTGCAGATGCTGGCCTTTGATCTGTGTAAGCCTGATAGTCTTTCTTCTCTTTAGCTCACACAGTAAAAATAAATCCATAAAAATACAGTAAAATGTAATGTCTTAAAATGAAGGAATTTTCTGTATTAATTTTATATGGATGTTATTCCATATTTACCATTTACCAAAACGTCTGTTAAAAAACGGATAATGCACTGGCAGAAAAATAGCAGTACATTTTCAGTTTTTTTAAAATGGAATTTTCTTTCACAGTGCAGAGAATATGTAATATGCTTCTTTGTTTCAAGCCATTGCAGCGGCTCCCAGGAACAGGCTGGGTGATGACCAAGAATAGATTGGTGACTACTGGAGAGACAGTGGCCAGCACAGGGAGACTACGGATCACCCCATGGAGACATGCCCACGGGGTGCCTGGGGGGGGGGATGAGCACCCCACTGGGATCTATTTCACAATGACAACCTTGGATAATGGACTATCAACAACAGCAAGTAGATGCATCTGCAGCAAAGTCTGCAAGAACGAGGAGGCCTGAAAATCCATCAGGCCGGGATGAAATGCTTGGTTCAGGTGCCTGTGGCACAGCGTGGAGGAACTATGCCTGGTGAGATGCAGGAGGAGCCCAGTCTGGAGTCACCCCACAGAGCCCAGAACCTCCAAGTGCTCAGTGCTCCAGTGCCAAGCACTGAAGTCCAGCATCATCAGATCAAGTGCCCTTCAGCAAAGCAGCATCAACTTTGGCAACTGTTTCATGAGTGTCAGTTTGGCCGGCGGTAGTTTGAGGTTTAAACAAAAGGGCATGAGGCTGGAATAAAATTCATCCACCAACTTGTGGCCTTATTATAAGCACAAGAGTTCACAAACACCAATACACCAATGTACACACATACTATGTCTCCCCATCTAAAAGCTCCTGACTTCCTTTTATACTCTACCTGCCTCAGGTGAGTATTTGGAATGACCCAAGTCTATGGGTCGCAAACCAAATTAAGGACTAAATATTCACGTAAACCAACACCAACTAAACATATAACACAAAAAATAAATATTTACATGTATGCAAATTCCTATAAATAATTCAGCAACATCTATGTGTTAATAGATTACACATATTTGAAACACCTTAACTTAAACTCCCCTAACCTGGCACTTTGGTTTGCCCCAGGGCTCCTTTTACTCTTTTCCTCCACTTCCTGCTGAGGAGACAACCAGGAAAAGGTGAGTATTGCTAACATGAACACACATTCTTAATAATTATACAATACAGAATTAACGTTTACAAGACAAATAGTCTCATCCTTCCCAGCAAACAGCTCTGATTAAGGTTTTTCTTTGTAACACTGGTAGGATGGCAAGCCCCCCTCTGCTTCTTCACCTTCCATAAACCCTCACTTAAATAACACTCCCAAAATATCAAACTCAATAAACCCAATAAAGAATCCCCCAAACCCTAAATGTGTGTGCCTTTTTTTTATTTAGCTTTCTAGTATCAATCCTATACACACTAATAAAAATATAAGTAAAGGTAATGGAACCCCTGGTCTCCATTACAATGAGGATACATCTCAGATCATAAAAATAACAGCAAAAGGAGAGGTAGATGGTCAACTCAGAAACATGACCACCATCATCATGAGCTTTGAGGCAAAGAGGTTTGCTGTCAAGGAGCACAGAATTAGCAAATCCACCTACACTAAGAACTGAGGGGCAGACGAGGTCCACCTGCTGTGGAAAGAGTTGAGGATGCTGGCGAGGCAGTTCAAGGCTCACATCACACTGGACCAAGTGCTGAGGAGGAAAAACCTGCACTCGCCAAGCTCCGACACACCATCAGGAAGAAGCTGATGACCTTGTGTAGAGCTGAATGGCACAGGCGAAGGAGGGTTGAGAGAGCCAGGAAACAAACTGCTTTCTTAGCAGATCCTTTTGGCTTCATGAGGAAGATGCTAGGGCAGAAGTGCAGCGGGAGGCTTGAATGCTCCAAGGAGGAAGATGACCACTTTTTGCATGACACCCTAAGTGATCCTATCAGAGAGCAGGAGCTGGGACCTCAGAGAGTCCTCTTGAATATTCCAGCCCCTTTCGTGGAGTTTAACGGCTCAGATTCCACCTGGAAGAAAGTGGAGGAGGTAGTTGCAGCTGCCAAAGCCAGCTCTGCTCCAGGCCCCAGTGGAGTACCCTATAAGGTGTACAAGCACTGCCCAGAGCTCCTGAGAATCTTATGGAAGATACTGAGAGTGTTTTGGCCAAGAGGGACTGTAGCAGAGCAGTCGAGATGGGCAGAGGGAGTGTGGATTCCCAAGGAAGAGAGGTCGACCAAAATAGAGTAGTTTAGGTCCATCTCACTTCTCAGTGTGGAGGGGAAGATCTTTTTCAGTGTCCTATCCAGGAGAATGTCACATTTCCTTCTGAAAAATAAATACATCGACACATCAGTACAGAAAGGCGGCACCCCAGGTGTGCTAGGGTGTCTGGTCACCGAGCTGATCAGAGAGGCATGAGAGGGAAATGGTGACCTAGTGATGCTTTCACTGGACCTCGCCAATGCTTATGGGTCAATCCCCCACAAGCTCACATCGCACTGGACCAACACCAAATACCCCACAAGATCAAGGACTTCATTCTGAATTATTATGAACAGTTCAGGCTCAGAGTCACTTCTGGGAGTTTGACGTCATATTGGCACTGGCTGGAGAAAGGGATCATAACAGGCTGTACCATCTCTGTCATTGTTTTCACCCTTTCGATGAACATCTTGGTGAAGGCAACTGAGGTAGAGTGTAAATGCCCCCTGTCAAAGTAAGGAATCCAGCAGCCCCCATCATAGCATTCATGGATGACCTGGCAGTCACCACTACATCAGTTCCGGGTAGTAGATGGTCTTCAGAGCCTGGCACAGCCCCTTCAAAATCTAGGTCCATGGTCCTGAGAAGAGGGAGAGTGGTGGACAAGTTCCATTCCTCTTGGATGGTGTTGTGATACCATCTATCACTGAGAAGCCAGTCACAAACCTAGGCAAGATCCTTGACTGCAGATTCAGGGACACATCATCTACCCAAACAACCATCAGGAAAGTGGAAGCATGGCCGCCCACTGTGGATAAATCCATCCTTCCCAGCAAGTTCAAGGCTTGGATGTATCAGCATGGCATTTTGCCTTGCATCCTCTGGCCTCAGCTGGTGTATGACGTGCCTCTGTCTACAGTGGAGACCCTGGAAAGGAAGATCAGCTCCTACCTCCGAAGATAGCTGGGTTTGACACACAGCCTCTGCATTGCAGCGCTTTATGGCAGGAACAACAAACTCCAGCTTCCCATTAGCAGTCTGGAGGAGGAGTTCAGGGTCTCCTGCACAAGAGAGGCACTAGTCTATCGTGACTCCCGGGACTCTAGAGTGGCAATAGCAGGCATTGTGGTGCAGACAGGCCAGAAGTGGAGAGTTCAAGAAGGGCTGGAAGTGGCAGAGTCTCAACTTAGACACAAAGCTCTGGTGGGCACAGTGGCGACAGGACGTGCAGGGCTGGGATCCTTCCCACAGCCTCGGTATGACAAGGTCCAGGGCAAGGACAAACACCATCTAATCCTACAGGAGGTGAGAGCAGGTGTTGGGGAGGTCAGGACCAGCAGGATGGCAAGCATGTGGCAGCAGGGGGCATGGACAAAATGGGAGGGAGCACTGGAGAAGAAGCTGACCGGGGATGACATCTGACATGCAGAACTTCAGCGTATCCAGTTCATGCTCCAAGCTGTGTATGACATGCTACCCAGTCCAGCAAACCTGGGGCAACAGTGAGTGTCCAACATGTCCTCTCTGCCCAGGAAAGGGTACGCTGGAGCATATCCTGAGCAGCTGTGCAACAGCCCTTGGCAAGGGCCGCTACCGCTGGCGCCATGACCGCTGGCGCCATGACCAGGTGCTGAAGTGTGTGGAGGAGGTCATCTTCAGTCCAGTAGTTAACAACAAGCAGGTCTGTAGCCAAAGGAAAATCTCCTTTGTAAGGGTTGGAAAGAAGCCACAGCCAAACTCTAAACCATCAGCCAGCCTGCTCTCTTCAGCTTCAGACTGGGACCTGCGAACTGATTTGGGCAAGCAGCTGAAGTTCCCAGACCACGTGACACCAACCTCCTTGAGGCTGGATGTGGTACTTACATCCGTCTCTTCCATGCAGGTCCTTGTAGTTGAGTTTACAGTTCCCTGGTAGGATCGCATGGGAGATGCAAACCAACGTAAACGGCTGAAGTATCAAGAACTACGAGATCAGTGTCTGAGGATCAACTGGAGAATGTACTGTGAGCCCATAGAAATGGGATGCCGAGGCTTTGCTGTCCGCTTCCTGTGCAAGACCTACACCCTTCTTGGCATCAGAGGAGCTGCAAAGAGGAAGGCCATCAAATCTGCCGCTGAGGCTCCAGAAAGAGCTACCAGATGGATTTGGATCAGGTGCAAATCGTGGGCCAATGCTGCTGTGACACAAGTCAGGGCCTGATCACTCTTGGCTGGGTCGCCTGAGCAAGGGTGTCTGATGTTGCGAGACCCGAAACACCCAATGACCTCAGGAAGCATCACAGATCTATGGATATATCCACAAACTATCAACATTTGATACTTTGTCTTTGTACTGTTTTCAATCAAATTAATAATTTCATGAATTAATTTATATTAATGTTATTAATAAATGTATTTTTATTGGAATTAATATTAGAAAAAGGAATGTATGTTGCCACACTAAAGATGACTTTCAACCCAGGAACCTCTTCTTGCCTTTCATGTTGGCTGCTGTTTCATTAATGTATTCAGAATGCATATGAGGAAGTGTGTTGAAATATCCTGAGGTGCTCTAATGGTATCTGAAGAGACCATAAGCGTAACTGAATTAAAAGTGTAATGTGAAAATCAAAAGTCATTGTGGAAATGGGACATTTACATGTAGTGGGGCTGAACAGCATGAATGATGAGGCAATTACTTTATAAAATCTGCTCTTTCAATTACCATTGGAAGAGAGATAGAGGCAGAGAGGGGTTAATAGATAAGGGAAGCTCACCAATTCACCCCAAGTTTAATATGATATCTTCCTCCCAATAGAACAGAGAGGTGTTTTCACCATTGCAGAAATTCTTCAGTGTCAGCTTACACAAATGTAAAATGATAAAGTTAAGACAAATACTAATGAAACTGCAGGTGAGAAAAAATCCGACTCCGACATGGGGGAATAAAGCAAACTTCAAACAGCTGTTCATTAGCTTTTATGCAAAAATAGGTCTAAAATACCCTTACTTCTGTGCACCAAAAGAGTGATTTTAGCATCATGAAACATCATCTAACTTTACTATTTTCACATGAAAATAATACAGCAAGACATAGTTACGGCACTGGCCCTTTTAATCACAAAGAAGTAATAACCATTCCTTTGGAAAACACTGAACCTGAACAGATTCAACTTTGCATGCTTCACTATATTCTAACACCAAACAGTTTTGAAAAGCTCCAACATTTAAATGGTAAATGAACAGGTATTCTTACTGACCACTTTTATTCAATGCACTTGAAGCACTCTTCCTATGACAGACACAGCGATTTAGTCCAGTATCTTGTCCAAGGACACTTTTACAACCAACATTACGATTAGCAGATGACCAAAGATTTTATTCATTTAATCTTTCTTATTTTAGGTCTCTATTACTGTTGTTTCTGGCAGACTGGCGCTCTGCCGTGCATTGTAGTGTCATTCAGCTGATTGTTCAATGCATCTTTAATGCTTCAGTACCACATGACTTGATGTTCAAGCTATTGAAGGTCTAGTATATTTACTTCAAAACAATCAATAGTGTCGAGCTCTTTGCATGACATTAAAACAAGAGGAAGGTAATGTCCTTTTTTTTTTTTTTTTTTAACCAGCTGGCCAGCAATAGAATTACCAATTCAGACGACCAAGTGTATACCAAGACTGAAGGATGCCTACTGTGTGTTTTCTGCTTGTGAGGCCAAACACGTTTTCATTGCTTTCTGATATATTGTAAAAAAATAAAAATAAAAAGATTCCAAAAATGGAGGAGGTAAAATTTCTTTTGAATTGCAAATCAATGTGCAGTGTGCACAACTTTGGTGCATCTGAAGAAGAGCAGGGATTCTAGATATTGATATGATGGAAAACTAAATAACACCAGGTGTTTTTTACTCACAGTTTACACGTTTTGTTGGTGTGGGTGCTTGAAATAACCTCATTTAACTTAATCCATCTAAATATAGACAAAATCGTTCACACTGCACCAAAGGGAGGACAATATTCCACATACTGCAATATCTTTTTCCATCTCTCTTCTCTCTTTTTTCCCCATTTTACTCACACATACCCACGTCCCCTTCGTCTGGAGGAAAAGACTGCAGTCAGTGTTAAATCTGCTGACTGCACTATCACTCCACTATCAGTGACTGCCCCCACTTCAGCTCCCCCAGAGGCGGCTGAATTAATATGTGACTGAGTCTTACACAATTATGGTATTTCAGTTAGGTTGAGTGGTAGAATAAAGCTGTGATGGGACTGCAAAGTGGCAAAGGGCATTAGTCATTTGCATTAGGACATTTAATTGGTCTCTGTGTTTAATTTGAAGGAATAAATGTATAAAATGAAACACTGTGATCATAAAATCTGTCTTATGTCGGCTGTAAAGTAAGAGCAACAACAAACTATGTTTATCTGGTCAGCCTATTAATCAGCAGAGCGCAGGAAGAAAAGATGAGAGGAAGGAAGGAAGGATGAAAGGAAGAGCTGAGTTTCTATTTAATGTTGTCACAGTGGTGCACACTCTCTTCATGAGTGTGACATGCAGTCCTCGTTATATTAAGAGGAGTCCCACTGGAGTGGTTAGAGAGAGAAAGAGACAAAAGAAGAATTTAAAAAGTAAATAAATAATTAAAAGCACAGTTAGGTGTAAGGTGATGGTTTTGTGGCCCATCAAAGGAAAATGGGAATAGCACCAGAGAGATGTAATGAGAGTCTCTGTGCCCTCATCAGTGTTATTGCTTTTGCTGTTTCTGAGATGTCTGTTGAGATGGTCATATGGATAATGCAGTTTCAAGGCATTTGCTTTTTGTGATCTTCCTCACTTGGTAGTACTGGTGCAGTATAAACGCAGGATCCAAACAGTGTCAGATGGTATATTATTTTGACAGGCATAATAAGTAGCGTCCATTGAGGTCTGCTGCTACATCCTGGCAGTATACTGAAAGGAGTTTTGATTCCCAGCGCTTGTACTGGCAGTAACAGCAGATTATAATATTTAACCATATGTTCACAGCTAATAGCCTATGTAGGCTACTTCCTGCATAGGTTTTCAAATGCAAAAACAAAGCAGCACATGGCATTCAAGATTTTTCAAATATGATTTTTTTTTTTTGCCCCAGAATATCTTCTCCTAGTTTCACCCCAAAATGACAATGACACGACATGACAATCAGCAGTAAAAGTATACTGTCAAGTCTCCACTACACAACTTTGCAATTTAGTGGTGCCAACACACAGCCAATGATAATAGTTTTAGAGGACAACATGCATGTATTTCAACATCCAGACAGACTGTGTACATGACTTAAACATCATCTTGTTGTTGCTTAGAAAAGGTGGAAATAATGAAAGAAATTCTTTGCACAGGTCTGCTTGCTTGCAGTTGTGTGGGACACACTGTTTGTTCAATTTGTTACTTTTTGTGGACAAATACACATCCAACAAGTGACCATTCCCAGCACAGGATTTGTAATTGCCAGCTCTTAATGAGGTGGGTGGGGAGAATGTTCTCTTTGGAAGCCCCAGTTCATGATTTCCACAGATGAGGTGGGAGTATTTTACACATAAATCCTGCCTAGAGTAAAACCACAAATCGCCAAAGGCAGAACAAGATGTAACTGTCATGGTCTTTGTTTCTTGTTAAATATTTGCAGAGTTTTTGATTCCTGTTATTTTATTGTTTCTTTGTCTGTGTCTCCCTTTATATACCCTCCTGTATTCTTTCCCCTTCCTCCTGGTGTTGTCCTGGATTCCTGTTTTATTTGCACCGGACTTTGGTAATTGTGTGATTTTCTCTACTTTTTGTAAAAGTTTCTCGACTTAATTAAAACTCTTTTTCTTTTTTGTTAGTAATCCTGCCTCCAGTGTCTTGCATCTGGGTCCTCTCTCCTGTGAAATGACAACAGCAAGGTTTTATTATATTTTTTCCAAGGCTGCACTACTTTGCCCACTTTATTTCATAAAACACATGACACAGCTCAAACACGCATGCTTGCAAAAATGTCATTCATAAGGAGTCATTTAAGAGGATTTCTGTGCTCAGACTATAAATACTTTTCTTACTGTCTGTATACATATCTTTCTCTGGCTTGTAGTGGCTCTCAGCATTCTATAATGATGAGAGGGGGAAAAACGCTTGACAACATAAAACACACTTAAGCTTCTACAGAAACTCGACATGTCAGCCCTAGCTGCTCTACACTGTTGCATCAGGCTGATTGGTGTGCCGGCTAGGCAAACAGCCACTGTGGACAGAGCAGGTGCTACAGGAGGGGGAGAAAAATGCAGTATGCTAGATGAGAATGAAGATTATTTTAATCAGTATTGTTGTTTTTGTTGTATCAGTGCATTTTCTATTTAACTTTTTACATTTAGGATAATGTATATATTTTATTAATATAATTAATTTCATCTCATCACTTTTTTGTTTAGAACAAACTTAACAATGCAGGCCATCGCATTAGCCTGCTACTTATGTAATTCTAGTATTACATAACTAATGGGATTGCTCATTTTCAGCAAACATGGGTCTCCTTAAAGATCCTTTGAGATTAGTGGTGGGCTTTATTATACCAATCAGAACACTATAGCTCCCAAGTCATTACTTTTACTTTGTGATGGTTTACTATATTTTATTATGGTCATTTATCAATTTAACATGCTGCTAACTTATTACTTAATGTCACATTGCTATATATTACTGCGAATAAAATCCTTGTTAATGTTATTGGTCAACACCTGCTGTTTAACCAAAAAAAAAAAAAACTTTGTTTGCTTGAGGAAATTTTTGTTCCTGCTAATTAGTTGCTATTTAGCAGACCGCTGCTTCCTGGAGTGCTGAAAGTTACAAAGGAAAGAGATGAGGAATTTCTGTTTTCTCCAGAGTGCAAAAGATCTTTAATTATGCAAAACTTCTAACACAAATGCATTCATTGTGCTAAGAGACATTCTTTTAATTATGTTCTCATATTTTTCTTATATAAAAGGTGATATAGCCTACATCACGTGGCACCAGGTTCTTATGATGGCATTACAATTCAATTATGTTTACTCAGTGATTAGTAACTAGTCTCATTGAAGTAAAACAGCTCCTCAAAACATCCTCTGTGTAAGGTTTCATAATAGTATCCTAATTAAATGCTTTCTATCACCCACACACCATATGCCAAAAAGTCATACGTGGGTGGATGTTTGGTTGTTTTGAATGCGTAAGGCCACCCATATTTTTTGGTGGTTGCAGCAGTATTTATTTACACTTTGACAGGAACAGAAATATATGCAGGTACACATTTTAATACATCATCATAACTTGGAACAACATAACCAGGTAGATGGTAATATTTCAACTGAATTTTGCATGTGCTTAATCTTCAACTGCTTTAAGAGTATGGTGTTTGTTCTTACACTGATCAGAATATGTAAAGTTTACAGTGTAACCCAAACCTGTCAATCGAAATGTGTCAAATACTATCTTGAGAAATGTAGAAAAGAAGCTGCCAGATCAGAGTTACATTGTAAGAACTGTAAATGGAAGCCATTACTTATGAGGCTTCCAGTATTCTGCTGCACTCTGCTGGTGGTAAATGACTAGTACAGATTACAAAGACAAGAAATTACAACAACTACAATACTAATCTGCACTCATGCAGAGGGCCTAATTTCCTGCACCATCAGGCACATTATCTGCTGAGTAAAAACAATGATTTAATGAGGCCCTAAAGAAACCAACTCTCCTTAGGAATCTCTTAATGTTTAGGCTGCTTCTACCCTTAGATAACCCAGGCCATAAATAATGGCTAGGTCCTGTTTTATCTTTATTTTATACCCTTAGGGAGATATTTACTGTAATGTTGATGTGTATTTTTGTACATACTGCATATGGGTCAGATAACCATAACAAACACTCACAAAGTCTTGATGCATGCTCATCATCCAGGTAAGGAAATCCCAGAAAGTTGATTCTGTTCATCTGGACGTAGCGTTTTCAGTGGGAGAAGCGTTTCGTCACTCATCCAAGTGACTTCTTCAGTCTCCAAACACTCACAAAGTTCACGACCAGAATCAAAAGGAATCCGTTTTCTGTTTCCATTTCGATTCAGAAGCATTTTCTCTACTGTCTTCAATGCGTTTGATTCCTCATTCAAACATTCTGGCATTTACATTTGGCCAAGATGTCTTAAAGTCAGAAAAAATGCACTATCCGCTAATAATTCCTTTGTACATAATAAGTATATTTTATTTGTTTTGTTTTGTTGTCCGTACATTGTTTGGTTGTTTGGTTCTTCTTTGGCACTGCATAAGTATGCAGGCAGGCTACATTGAGAACTGCTTACAACCCAGCTCAGATTCCTTTTGTGATAGCCAATAAGGCTGATTCCAACTCAAGAATTATTTTCAAATATTCAGAGCAAAACGAACATGCAGATAGTTGTGACTTCTTACCATATTTTTCTCATATAAAGCACCTATGGAAGCAGATCTGTAAAAGTGTTGCAATTACAAAAAAAAAAAAATCTCAATGAACAAGCTGTTCATTACCTTCATCGCTGGATTATGAACGAGCCCAGGCTTAAACATGTGAAAGTTGCCCGGCAAACATGCCCCTTGTGGGCCCACTGTGTGCAGGTGAACTGTGTGGCTGTGTGGGCAGGGCAAATCCCACACTAACCCCATGTGGTCCTCATGTGGGTCAATTCATGCAGAGACCACAACAGTTTTGCCCTTTGGGGCATTTATATGGGTTTTCAGAACCATATAAAGGTCTGACAACCTTTACCACATCACCACCCCATCAAGACTGTTAGCAATCTCTGGGCAGCCCCTCTTTGGGCTGCTCCACTGGGGCCCCACCAATGACCCCCATTTCATGACCCCAAGGGGCAGATCACAAGCACAATCCCCACACTTGAAGAAACATAAATCCATGCAGCATATCTGGACATTTCGCTTCAAACTGTGTGTACATAAGTTACAGATGTAGCTGTTTTGTGCCTGTAATCATTTTCCATCTCATTCAGATTATTTTTGCATAACATTCTAAGACCAAGGGACCTCCTGAGCTCTTTCATAACTACTTTAACTGACAAATCAGGGATATCTATTCATTTGCTGTTTATTTACTATGACATTTTACAAATGCGACAAAGAAAGTGGCTTGTTCAGACTGACAGTGTTGAGTGTTTACATGAAAAATGATCAAATCACATGTAAAAATACATGAAGTACAAACAGTGTTACCTGTATTTATCTGCCTGAAAATAAAGTTCAGGGAGGAAAAAAGAAAAAGCGCTCTAGGCGCCAACAACATGGCCAACAACGAAAGTTGTGTTTAGGTCAGGTGATTTCCATGTTTTAGTATACTAACTTGCTATTGGACGAGGCTCGTGCCCCCGCCACAACACCCTGTGCGTCTGTTTCCCGCGAACGGCTTGCTCTCGCGCCGTGAAGCCCACTAGCTGTATGCTAGTTGATGGAGGAAGGGTTCGTTGTCGTTGCGGTTATCTTAAAGAATAAAGTGAAACAGGCTTTAAACTCGCACACATGGCGAAGCAAAGCTCGCTTTTTAATTTTTTCACCAAGTCTCCGCCTCTGGTCTCCAAACCGAAGCCGAGTCCCTCTCCGACCGAGGCAGACCTGCCTTCTTCTGTAGAGAAGTCCAACTCCTCTCCGAAAGAGCAAGCTAAACAGACTCCGCAGCAGCAGCCGAAGGAGACCAGCAAGGCTAAACAGAATAGTAAGTCCAAGGCTGCGAGCGGAGGACTCAAGAAACTATTTGGCGATAAGGCCCAAACAACCAAAGACAGGTGAGTAGGTTTGGGAGCCGTGTAGTTGTTGGAGTCAGGTTTTTGTACAGTTTTTCTTCCGTCTGCTCGAAAACCGTTTGCGGGCCTCAAGAAACACCTGCGTAATTTGTCTTTTTAAAATGAGTTTATTAAAAAAGCATAAAATCCCATTGAGCATTTGACGAGCTGACAGAAAACATACATGTAATTTTACTTGTTATTTGTGCAATTTCACGTGCTACGGATATTTGACTTTGCAGGTGGCTTGATTAGAACAGTGCTGGCCATGTGGTGCTTGGTCAAGTAATGTTAATGCTTATATTTATAAAGGTGGAGTGTCGATGGACTGATCACTGGCTTCTGTCATAGTTTACATTGTTCGGACCGTCTTAAATTAGCACCACACCCCACAATTAAACGAGACGATTTTATGACACGTGACGCTGTGTGTGATTAGGATCGAAACTGGCAACTTGAGACTGACAGTTTTCTGCATCTCTCAGTTATAATAATGTTTTAAATTGATTATTATATTTGAGTTAGGCATGTGGGACTTGCGTCAGCTTTGACTTTGGGAAATTGATGGGCATTTGCTCTACTACATCATAAAATTAAATCAGCACTTAGCTTAAACTCAGTTTTGACAAGAATAACTGTAACACACACTAAATCACATTTCGTTATTTATTTATTTATTTTTTACAGCATTGTAGCATGGAAGATGCCCAAATATGTCTTTACTTTCCTTATCCTCAGCAGCCCTCCATGCTTATTCAGTGCTGGTGCCCTTGTGTGGGCAAAACTGGAAGGACACCCCTGGTGGCCATGCATGGTGGTACCTCAGCCTCTGACTGGACAGCAGATGAGGGGTCGTGGCCGGGATCAGCGCATACATGTTCATTTCTTTGATGAACCTCCAACAAGAGGATGGGTCAGCTCTAAATACATCAGAGAGTACCAAGGTTGGCTACTACTGCTTGTCACAAATCTAACAGTGTCATACATTTATTTTGGGGATATTATTTGCTTTGTCCTCAGAGTAAGCTAGATTGTTTGGTCTTTGGATGATTTGTGCAGGCTCTGACACCAGTGACGCTAAAGCTGGAGGGATCTTCTTCAGTGGCAAACCTGTAATCCGTCGTGCAATGGAGCTGGCTGATGAAGTTATGTTTGACAGCCCAGAAAAAAGATTAAAGATCCCTCTCTGCATGGACCCATCTGATGAAGAAGAGGATGATGATGAAGAAATGGAGGTTACCTGATGACTTTTGATTAAAATATTTCACCAGTATGGCCATAAAACTCTGCATTTTCCAATAATAATAAAAAGTCATGTTATTCCTAGGGCTAGTAGCTATAGTAACAGATTATGTTTGTCAGATCTTACCAGGTCAGTAATGCAAGGTCTTGTTTTGTTTTTTTTCCTTCCCCAGCATGAAAACTCAGTAGTGACTGATGAAGAGGTCAGTGATGAGGATGAAAAGAAAAATGAAGAAGTGAAGCCATCCAAAGTCAGTCGACGTTCATCCCGTGCTTCAACAGAAAAAGGAAACAAAGCCAAACGTCGGCGCGTAATTGTAGCCTCAGACAGTGACGGATCCGATGAGGAGTTCAAACCAGAACATGCTGCGTCTAGCAGTGAGGATGAGGAGGAAGAAGGGGAGGCAATCAGTGAAGAGGAAGAAGAGAGCACCCAAGAGTCGGAAGCAGAAAGCCCCGTCAAGCCTATCAAGCGCAAACGTCCAGCAGAAAAGTCTGCTAAAACAAAAGCAAAGTCGCCTACTGTCCCGTCTGCCGCACCTAAACGAGCTCCGGCAGCAGTCGCATCTAACACAAAATCTCGTTTGTCAGCCTTCTCTGCTCCTGAAACCTTTGAGAGCCAGGCAAATGGATCAAGCTCCACTGGAGGCGCAACAGTTTGGGATCATGAGAAGCTGGAGTGGCTGCAGGATGGCAAGAGAAAAGACGGCAAAAGGCGGCGACAGACAGATGATGACTATGATCCTAGCACCTTGTATGTGCCAGAAGACTTTCTAAACAGAAACACTCCTGGTGTGCGACGGTGGTGGCAGCTTAAATCTGAGATGTTTGATACAGTGATTTTCTACAAAGTGGGAAAGTTTTATGAGCTCTACCACATGGATGCTGTGATTGCTGTCAGCGAGCTGGGACTAACATTCATGAAGGGCACCTGGGCGCACTCTGGCTTTCCAGAGATTGGCTTTGCACGTTTCTCAGATGTACTGGTCCAGAAAGGCTACAAGGTGGCTCGTGTGGAGCAGACAGAGACCCCAGAGATGATGGAAGCACGCTGTAAGACTATGGTCAAGCCCACTAAATTCGACCGTATAGTGAGAAGAGAAGTGTGCAGGATTATCACACGCGGTACCCAAACCTACAGTGTGTTGGATGGTGCGCCCTCAGAGAGTCAGAGCAAGTTCCTCCTGAGTTTAAAAGAAAAGGCTGAAGAGGAAAGCTCCGGTCGTTGCCGCACCTACGGAGTCTGCTTTGTAGATACATCTGTGGGTTATTTTCATGTCGGTCAGTTCCCAGATGATCGCCACTGCTCACGCCTGCGTACGCTGATAGCACACTATGCCCCCGCTGAGGTGCTCTTTGAGAAGGGTAACCCATCTGTTGAAACTCGCAAAATACTCAAAGCCTCTCTGTCCTCTGCTCTGCAGGAAGGACTTAATGCAGGAACACAGTTCTGGGATGCTCAGAAGACTCTGAAAACCCTCTCAGAAGAAGATTATTTTAAAGAGACTGCTGGCAAGGAGCAGGGAGCTGGGAGCAGCCTTCTCCCTGCTCTTCTAAAAAAGATGACCTCTGAGAGTGATTCACTGTGCCTTACTCCTAAGGAGGGCTATGAATTAGCACTGTCAGCTTTGGGTGGATGCATATTCTACCTGAAGAAATGTCTGGTGGACCAAGAGCTGCTCTCCATGGCCAACTTTGAAGAATATGTCCCTGTTGATGTTGAGATGGAGAAAGCTGCCGGACCTGCCAGTTTCTTTGCCAAGACTCGTCAGCGTATGGTGCTTGACGGAGTGACTCTGTCAAACTTGGAAATCTTTCAGAATGGGTCAGGGGGAACAGAAGGGACGCTGCTGGAGCGTTTGGACACTTGCTCTACTCCGTTTGGAAAGAGGCTTCTGAAGCAGTGGCTCTGTGCACCTCTGTGTAACCCCACATCCATCGCGGACAGACTGGATGCGGTGGAGGACCTGATGGGAGCTCAGGCCCAGGCTACTGAGGTTTCAGACCTGCTGAAAAAGCTTCCAGATGTGGAGCGTTTGCTGAGTAAAATCCACAGCATTGGCACACCTCTGAAGAGCCAGGACCACCCTGACAGCAGAGCAGTTCTCTATGAGGAGGTCACATACAGCAAGCGCAAGATAGCAGATTTCCTCTCATCACTGGAAGGTTTCAAAACTATGCAGGAAATAATTTCCGTCTTTGCTCCAGTTTCAGGTGAATTTCGTTCCACATTGCTCCGTCAAGTTGTCAGCCTGAATAGCGAGAAGAGTGGTCTCTTTCCCGACCTCTCTGGTGAGCTCAAACGCTGGGACACTGCTTTTGACCACCAGAAAGCCCGCACTACTGGAGTGATAACCCCCAAAGCTGGCTTTGACCCTGAATACGACCAGGCTCTGACTGGAATCAAGAACTGTGAACGAGAGCTGCAGGACTACCTGGACAGACAGAAAAAGAGACTTGGTTGTAAAAGCATGTCCTACTGGGGAACTGGGAAAAACCGCTTTCAGATGGAGGTTCCTGACAGCATCTCAGAGAGGAATATCCCCGAGGAGTATGAGTTGAAGTCTACAAAGAAGGGCTGGAAGCGTTACATGACAAAGGAGACTGAACGGCTGTTCTCGGAGCTGCAAGGATTTGAGGAGAAGAGAGATGCTGCACTGAAAGACTGCATGAGGAGGCTCTTCTACAACTTTGACAAGAACTACAGAGACTGGAAAACTGCTGTAGAGTGCATGGCAGTGCTTGGTAATGATGCTTTTTTTTTTTTTTTTAAGTACTAAAGTTTTGTTTCTCTTTTCTTCAATATGTAGTTTTTGTTGCTTGTCCCAATATGCTGTATTTTGGCTTGTGCAAACAAGTTTGCACTACACGTGTCTGCTCTGAATAAGTTTCCTGCAGATGTTACAGAAAAACCTCCGTAATGTGTTTTTAACATGACATTGCACCTGTCTGAGGGCTTATTAGAAATAAGTTTGCTTTTGAGTGATGATTCTGTTTTACAGGTTGATTTCCTGTTCAGAGAAATTAAATGCTGGTGTTTACTCTTGACAAAGGCAGAGATTATTGCAGTGTCTAATCTCTGGAGCAGTAACATGATGTTTTTCTACCATCCCTCAGCTACAAATTTGGTTGTATATATTTTGTTCTAGCAAAGCAGAGCTGTTTTTAAGAAAAGGTATCAAATAAATGTATTTTTTTTTATTGTTTTTAAGGATAACTGGTCAAATGTTCAGTATTTCTTGACTTTTTTTTCTTCTTCTTCTTCTTCTTCTTCTTCAGATGTGCTGCTGGCCTTGTCCCGCTACAGCCAGGGTGGAGACGGACCGATGACCAGGCCACAAGTGGTGCTCCCTGAGGATGACAACCAGGTTGCGCTGTTCATTGACCTCACTGGATCCCGCCACCCCTGTGTCACCAAGACCTTTTTTGGTGACGACTTCATTCCTAATGATATCTTCATTGGCTGCCCTGGCACCGGTGAAGGTGGTGAGGACGGCAGTCGTGCCTCTTGTGTCCTTGTCACAGGGCCAAACATGGGCGGAAAGTCTACTCTCATGAGACAGGTGGGTATTTATGAATATATAAATATATACATATGCTTTCTCTGTGTGTATGAAAGTATAAACTACATGGACAGTGGAGATGTGTTTGGGTCCTCAGTTGGTCCATGTTAAGATACTGTGTTGCTCTTTTTGTGCAGTGTGGGCTTGTGATCATTCTAGCCCAGCTGGGTTGCTATGTTCCAGCTGAGAGCCTCCGCTTCACACCAGTCGACAGGGTCTTCACTCGGCTGGGAGCCTCAGATCGTATCATGGCTGGTAACATCAGAGACTGTTTAACATATGAGGAGTAATGATCTGAGCTTCTGCTTCATGGGCTGAATTTGTACTCAACTGTGTGTTCTATAGGAGAAAGCACCTTCTTTGTGGAGCTGAGTGAGACTGCCAGCATCCTGCACCATGCCACTAAACACTCACTTGTGCTTCTGGATGAATTAGGTAAGTTTTTTTTTTTTTTTGTTTGCTTATTAAAGGTTATTCATATGAACACTGGGCAGCATAGACAGACTTCTCAGCACCATTTTGTTGTGGTGTTACCATTCAGCTGTGAACTGTTTGCAGGAAGGGGCACAGCCACATATGATGGCACAGCGATTGCCAGCGCTGTTGTGAAGGAGCTTGCTGAGAAGATCTGCTGTCGCACTCTCTTCTCTACACATTACCACTCCCTGGTGGAGGACTATGCCAACAACCCTGCCGTGCGTTTGGGCCACATGGTGAGTACAGCAATGCTAATCACACTCAATGCTGGAAGGTAATTTAGGGGAATAATAAAAAGACAAATGCATAAATGTACCAATGAAATGAATACATTTTGTTAGGAAATAAATAAATGAGGCTATTATGTTTAAACGATTAGCAAATTGTTGCATTCTTTTTTTAATTTAAATTCTACACAGCATCCCATCTTTTTTGGAAATGGGTCAATGTGTGTGTGCGTGTGCCCCAAATATCCAGTATCAGCAGAGTTCTCGCTTTAAAACTGAGATTATGACAAATGAAAGTAATGACTTCAAAGATCTTAGTTTGAGAGAATGAATTGAACAGTTTGTGGTCATGTCTACACTTACAGCACACCTGTGTGCCTGGAGCCAGCATTGTGGGTGCTTCTCTAGCTACAACCTGCAACTTCCTGCTGCTAACCTCTTACTGTTTGAGTAACATAGTGCACATCATTTTAAGGAAATAAAGAAATTTTGTGCACACCAGAATTTGATAATTGCACGTGGTTAAATAATTTCACATTGTGCTCAGCAAGTTCTCTAGTTTCATGCCATTGCTCAGATACTGATATTGAAAATTGTGAACATGTGGTACTTCAGTGTATTGTGTATCATGTGCACAATTCTGATGTTTACGTACACACATTAGTATGTGAATTTCTGTTTTGAAACCTTTAAGTTGAGCATGTTGGGTGTCTTCAGCCATTTTGGTGTTTTGAAACCAGGCATGACAAGCGAGAGGTGGAAATGACCTACAGAAGGAGGACATAAAATAGGACTGTGATCTCTATAGCTAGTTTCCCATCAACTAATTAGCAGCAACTGGAGTTGCCTCCTGCTGGCCATAAGGAAAAGAGGCGGGTTTAAAGCACTTCAGCACATGGGCTTCATTTTTTAATCCTGGAGGATATGGCTTTTTTATTTATTTATTTTTTTTTATCCAGAGTCTCTGTGGGTATTAAGTTTCATGTTCCTTTTTTCCTCTTTCAGGCATGCATGGTGGAGAATGAATGTGAGGATCCAAGTCAAGAGACAATCACATTCCTCTACAAGTTCATCACTGGCGCTTGTCCTAAGAGTTATGGATTCAATGCTGCTCGACTCGCCAACCTGCCAGAGGAAGTTATCCAGTCAGGACACAGGAAGGCCAGAGAGTTTGAGAGGAGCACCATCAGCCTCAGACTTTTCAAGTATGTATTAGTATTGCAGTTATATTTTGCAGCTACCACACTGACATACAATGCAGCGATTAAAATTTTTAATCAAAGTCAAAGCGTGGTTATTTGTTCCCTGTCTTATCTCCTTATACAGGAAGCTCTGCCAGTTTGCCGAAGATGCCAGGCAGGACAGCGCACGCTTTGCTTCGCTCCTTCAGCTGCTCAATACTCTGTAATTTGTTAACAAAGCTTGCTCTATTTTTCTTTCCTTGTCACTTGAAAAAACACTACTGTAATGATCTAATAAAGTTTATTTAAAAAAAAATGACAATGTTTCATCTAGGAAATTAAACCCTTTTAATTCACGCTAGCGCCTACATAACGGTTATTGAATACTTCACAATATATTAAGTCTAGATGTTATGATACATGCATACATTTCAGTCTGTATGAGAACCCACAATCACCAGTACACATGAATTGAGGGGAGGGAGGGGGCAATGAAACAATAAAGCGCTGTATATAGATACTTGTCTCAGCTTCAGTAGAGTAAAAGCCTTTTTAAATTCTCCAGCAACATTGGTGAACAATGGAAAAACATCAAAAGTTATGCTTTCATAAGACTCAGCTCTTTCATTTGGTGGACAAAGGAAGTCGGGAGTTGTGTATCTTAATGGGCCATTAAGCAGCATTAAGAGGGGGGAAAAAAAAAAAAAAAACAAAGAACAAAAAAAAAAAAAAGACA
>VUQI01062580.1:12540-23867 GCA_015106735.1 Paratilapia polleni | reverse complement strand
CATGCTCCCAGCTTTGTGGGAACAGTTTGGGGATGGCCTCTTCCTGTTCCAACATGACTGCACACCAGTGCACAAAGCAAGGTCCATAAAGAGATGGATGAGTGAGTTTGGTGTTGAAGAACTTGACTGGCCTGATGTCAACCCGACAGAACACCTTTGGGATGAATTAGAGTGGAGACTGCGAGACAGGCCTTCTCGTCCAACATCAGTGTCTGACCTCACATATGCACTTCGGGAAGAACGGTCAAAAATTCCCATAAACACACTCCTAAAACTTGTGGAAAGCCTTCCCAGAAGAGTTGAAGCTGTTATAGCTGCAAAGGGTGGGCCGACATCACATTAAACCCTATGGATTAAGAATGGGATGTCACTCAAGTTCATATGCGTGTGAAGGCAGACGAGCAAATACTTTTGGCAATAAAGTGTATATAACCTCACTATTGTTCAGACAATTAATCTTTTATATGTGTAAAAACATCGATAACACCAAACAACTAAAGTAGTGACAACTAATTATTTTCTATAAAGATAACAAATAGAAACACTTCAATTACCATGTTTATTTCAAACATGAATACAACAGTAAACACTTGACTGTTGGAATTTAAGATGGAATCATACAAGTCTGCAGTGTTTACAAATAACCATTGTCAAGTAATGTACATGTGAACATCTGATTTTAATATTCATCATGTAATCTGAAGTGACTCAGTTGACATGTATAATTGACCTAACTTTTAAAGTGCTTTTTATAAGCAGCAAAAACTGGTAGACATTAAAATGCAATGCTTCCACAACAGCTTGATATGTTACTTTAACACTTTCAAAACAAGGTGTATTCACCTGGTAATTTTTTCTTTTTAAACATTTAATACACATTCAGTGTTTCTTATGCTTAGGGTAGATCTACTATTATACTCAAATTCTCAAGTGTACAATGCAAATTACAATATTCATACAGCCAAATGTCAAAAACAAAAACAGTCACTGAACTGACAACTTATCTATTAGTCTTTCAAAAACAATGTTAATCTAATATAGCTGACAAATGAAGTAAGCTGTAAAATGGCCTTTCTGCATCAAAGTTAGTACACAGGACAAGGGACCAAAGATGCAGGCTAACCTTAGAATCAAAAGTAACAATCCTGACTTTGACAGAAGGCACAAAATAGTGGTATACGTCTTTGATTGTAAAATATATCAAAAAAGAGAAAACAACTACTGATAAGTTTGTCAACCACAGGAAACACTGTTTCTTAGACATTTCACTTAAGATCAAAGGTGCTATGCCCATTTATTGCACAGAATATTACCATGTTTGATATCTTTGACTTCAGTTATTCTAGTGTTGTGCTATGTGCAATGTTTTACCAATATTCTAAGACATAAACAAAAAGCAAGTAAACAAATACTGGCAAGACAATAGCTTCTTCCAACACAAATGTCCTTCTCTGTGAGGGGTCACAAAATGTTCAACTATTCCAATATAGTGGAAAAACTCTCATGCCTCTTCATCAAAAGAGGTCCAAATCTTAAACACTAGATACAATAACCAATTGTAAAAGTCTAAAGGTGGACAATGCAAAAATTCTGAGTCCTTGAAATGTCAGTTAAGAGAGTAAGAGCTTGGTTTTTAAGCTTCTGACATGCTGTGAGCAACTTGTGGAAAAATGTGCTGAATACCTTCAAAAGTGTACATGTGTTCTTTTGGAAACTCCATGTTCAAGGCACAGATCAGACCGAAGAGGTAGTCAAACGCAGTAGGGAGGTCTGGAAGATCTGTGAGGACAATGTCCTCTTCCAACACAATGGCAATGTTGTTGACTGTGGGCAGCGAGGAAGGTGCACCAACATCTTTAAGAACAGTGAGGATACCCATCTTGACACCTTTGGTCTGCCAGTCATCTGGATCGGTGTCCTGTTGACATCAGGAAGTTGTATCAAATCCAGATTCAGAATAAATATTAATGTACAGCAATCACTGTAATAAAAATTAAGAACATTCAAAAGCAGGAAGAAGAACTAGCCCAATAAACAGTGAGGAAAAAAAACAAACAAAACACAAGTGTTATAGCTTTCACCTAGCACAAATAATAAGTTTGGTAGTTGGTTTGGAGTTTATCACAAGATTGTGGCTACATTTTAAAGAAAACGTATTACCAAGCTCATAGGCATAGAAGGCAACTGACAGAGGTAAAAGCCCCAGGATGTACTTACCAAGCACGTCAGGAAGAGCTTCTCTGATTTGTCACAAATAAATATAGGTAGACCATCCAGACACTCTGTCCTTCGACGCAGTGCAATGTCAGATGTCTGAAAATCAGAAAAAGAAACCAACAGACTTTTGATTAGAGCAGTAATTAACAGAATTTCAGCATGTTTGAAGTCAGACTGCATTTCATTTGTGACACCATTTGATTACATTTCAGGCTGATTATGAAGATTTTTCACCATCAATTTTACACCCAAAACAAGGCCCAGGTTCCAAAATCTCATCATCAGCCTTAAACAGCAAATACAAAAGAAATTGCCTGAGACATGTAGAAATTAATTAGAAAAAGCTGTTTAAGAGAGAAGTTTACCTGCTCATCAAGTCTATCCAAGAGGTATTCCATGTCTTGACCATAAGCTCTCCTTCTGACACGGTATAGTTTCGGCAGTTGAGGACAATACTTGTCTAAGGCTGATCTAAATGTCTCCAGCAGGTCCTTGGTGGTGACACGGAAGGACTACATACTACATACAAATCTGTAAACACAAAAGCAGCACAAAAACAAAAGCATAAAACATTTATTGACTAATTGCAACATTCCACGTTTTGTACCTTTAAAAAAAACTTAACCTATAAATAGTTCACACCAGTCCAATGATGATAAGCAATCTAATCAACGTGAATGAGTATGAAACAGTTATGGATAATGCTACGGTCACTCCAGATTACTAAATATCTTTTTTTTTTTTAAATCTGTCTCGCCTGTTCTTCAAGAAATAGAGCAGACCATCTCTCCTGGATTTCAGACACCATAGGCTTCATCTCCACAATCTCTTTTCTCCTTAGGGAGAACATGAGGCCCATCTTTTCTCTGATGAGTTGCATGTCTTTTCTTCTTTTTTTTATTGCATCAACCGTGATGGATCTATGGTTCCGATGAATCATCATCATATTTTTCAGGATGTTCGTGATTGACTTTGCCTTGCTTTGGCTTTTTCAAGGAAAATCTACCCTCATCTGCATCTTCTTCCCTCAGTCTTTTCCTGTTTACACTGACCTCATTACAGTCAGCTTAGCGCAGCTTTTGGTAGTTGCCTAACTTGTACTTTATGTTTGTTGTCCAGCCATCATATCCTGTGGCACCTATGATGCCTTTTATCATGCCTTATCATATCTTATCATATCATATCTTATCATATCGTTTTTTTACATATTGAGTCCCATACAAATGAACTTCTTTGGTGACTGACACAGTATCTTGATGCAGATACTTGTTTTCAATTACTGTCCTCAGTTTTTCTTCCAATGATGATATTTTAACTGCATCAACACTGCCAATCCACAGTTTTGGTTTGAAGAGATTTTGGCCATCAAGGTAGAATGCCATCCCTTGTTTATGTTTGGAAGACAGTGTAAGAAGCACATTCTTGAAATTGAGAACATCATGGACCACTTTTTTAAAGAAGTTATGCTTAGACTCAAATCGTTTAGTCTACAAGTCCAAAGCAGCGTATGAGATGCACATAATGTTCGATAAAGTGATGTTTTGGCAGCAACTTCAAGTCAGGAAAGTTATCAATAAGCAGTTTCTGATGGTCACATATTTTACTCTCCAAGTAACACAGTATTTCTTTTGATAGTGTAGTTGAGACAATCTCAGCAATCTCTTCAAGGTCCATCAATATTTCCCATGATGGCTAATGCTCGGGAACACTGCTCCCAACCAGAAACGGTAGTAGACGTAACAGTGTCCAATTTTAATGTCCATCCCCACTGATTCTTCGTTTTCCAAAGCTGGCCTTTGTAATTTGTTGTGGCTTGTTGACCTTATCAGAATATTTTTACGGGAACAATTTTATTATGTTATATACTCAGTTCATCAAATGTAAAGAATCCTTTTTTTTTTTTAATCAACTCTTTCAGACACAAACACAGTTCAACCGGGATAACACCTTCAAAGAGAGCATGTAAAATATCTGGGGGAAACACAGTAAGTGGACAAAATGCTTATTTAGTACACAGGCCCTTTTGACACCCTTCATGCTTTGTTTATCACTGGACTCAAGCTCCTCCATAAACGTGTTGTACAGTTCTTAACTGAAAATCTGTTGCTTCAACAGCTCCAATTTTGTTTCCATTAAGATAACAAAATCTGCAAAATCTTTCAACATTGAAAGATTTATGAAACCCTGCGAGACTGTGGGCCCTCTACATAGACACAAAACACAGTTCCCTTTACAAACTTATCTAGACCCTCAACAAACACCCCATCCCTTTCTAGAGACTTTATATGATTATATGATTGATTAGTGGATAAAGAAATGCATCATATCCAAACAGTATCACATCAGCACTCTTACCAAGAACAGCCAGCTGAATTAAGGGTAGTGTAGAGCGAAACTTAGGTTACTCAGGTAAATTGAGTACAACCCAATAGACAGCAGTAATCTTATGGATTTTTCTAGATGCCCCCAATGCACTGCACACTTCGAAATCATCAATGTAAAGTCCTATGGAAATACATGGCTCTTGCACACCCAAAAGTTTATTTTCTTTGGCCATCTTGAAAAGACCTGTATTGACCAAGTTTATCTTCTTGATTAAACAGTAACTTATCTGAAAAGCCTGGACATCACAATAAATTCTCTAGAACCTTGGTGATTGCGAGCCATAAGCAAATGAATTTTTCTGTGATCTTCGTTATATATATTCAGTTGGCTCAATAACAGGAAGGTGCTACTTAAAATACAGATTCCTCCTGTGATCAGTGGACAGTGAACTTTTAGCTTCAGTAGTTAAAATTAGTGGATTTGTTCTGAATACTGCGTCACTAATTTCTTGAACAATACAATCATCTATTTCAATATTATGCTTAGTAAGCACCTCTTTGATTTTTTTGAAGGGAAGGACATTTAGAAAAGTGCAGGATGTCATTAAATTCTTCAACAATTTTCTGCAATGCACTTTTGGAAACATGTAATACTGTTTGCATGCACGGAAAAAGAGATGCAATTTTACGTTCAAGAGTCTCAGCCTCTACATACTCTTCTGTGCTGTTGTCACTTAAATCTTGAGTTGAACCACTTTGTGATGTCCCTACCTCAACTAAGTTATCTAATGGCAGGTCAGTGACATGAGTGTCAAATGGCACGAGCTTCATTTTCAGAATGCACTGGGAAACGTATACAACCACACAAATAATAAATCCGTCATAGCTTCACAGCACAAGCTGTAGCCTGCAAGTGTAATTCTATGCTGTTTTTTTTAGCTTAACCTCATTCATTACACAGAACAAAAAAATTATTTTTGTGATCACCACAAATTACAACACACTTTTCTGAATCGTTTTGTTAACACTGATTTCAGATCTTTTTTCAGTTTCTTCCAGTCACATCAACTTTTTGAGTTATGAGCAATGTTAATTTACAGTGTACCTGCATGTGGTAAGCATGCAAGTACACTGTAATGTAAGCACCAGTCAAGTAAATGTTTCAATATCATCAATGCGAGGTCAAATAGGCACACATCGTGGCACAGATATACTGAAAGGTGCCATTCAGCTACAACTGTTTCTTCAAAAACACTTAAGAGTATGATTTTCTTGGGCTAATTATACCAAATATCATGCAATATATAATTACCTTCATCACAAAAAATAGACGTGCCAGAGAAAAACTAAACACAGATTTGAAATCAGCATGAGAGACACAACAAAACCCACATAAATTTATCTCTGATGAAAATGACCTGTTGACCTGTGTTATTAGAATAAAATGGGTGCAGAGAAATGCGTGAGGGATATAGGATACGCAATGCACAGTATGCACCCTCTGGTGTGTGTGAACAGGAGATATAGAGGAAGGGTATGTCACGGTAGACAAGTAATCACAGCCTACTGCATGCAGTGTTACTGTAAATTATTTTTAACTTTGTCGGATCACTTAACGACTCAATCTGCCCACACCTGAGATGTATCCTAGTAAGCATGCTAAATCGACCAGGTCGATACTCGCGGCGTTGGTCGTGTTGTGTGCAAACAGTGACGTCGGTCGCAACACCCACGCGAGGTTACAAAAGTACTCCGGCTAGAGGTGCCGAAACTACATCAAAGCGAGGCTTGCATCAGCGGATGTGACGTCACATGTTTGTGTGCGGCGCAGTTGGCGAGGGCGAGAACAGCGGGTACAAATGGGCTCATAACAGGAAGGGAACAAGTCAATTACAATGGCTAACACGTACCAAAACAACCTAATGAACACCGTGTACTCACGGGGGAATGTGAAATTCGACGTGAAACTTGAACTTACATACTCTCAAAAAATAGGCTTACAAACACAAAAACACTCCAAAATATAATAATTTAAGTAACAAAATCTCTCAGCGACTCAACTTTTCCCCCACTTGCAATGTAGCTAACGTTAGCTGCTGTCTCTATAACTGTACCTACAGGAATAAGGTGTGCCATCACCGTTATCACATTGGCATCTGAGGATTTTGCAACAAACAAAAATTTTAAACATGTAATGACTGCAAAGCCAAAATAACTATACAATATTAAGCCAAAACACTCACCTTAAGGACAGCAGATTGTCCTTGAGAAAAACAGGAGCATGAGGAGGACAGCCCCTGCAGAAATGCACCTGCAGACCCCTTTCTTTGGGTCGAGCATGTGCAAAAAAACTTGGTCAAATATGGTCCTCTGTGTCCAAAGCAGAATTTTGAGTTTTATCACCTTATGCTTCCTACTGAGGCCAACGTCACAAAAGAAACATAATGAAGTTAGCTGACACAAGTTTACAGTTCCACCAAATATTTTTTGTTCAGGTAATTTGTAAATCATATTAAGGTGGGCAATTTCAAGTTTTCATTTTTACAGCGTAAGCTCCACTTTTCTGTCTTCTCTGTCCCCTATCTGCCCAGCTGCTTGTGGCAGATGGCTGCCCCTCTTTGAGCCCAGTACTGACTGTTAAACGGGAGTTCTTCCTCCCCATCATTGCCAAGTACATGATACACACCTACTATATATGCACGTGTGTATGATTAATCTCAAATGTGGAAAAACTTTTTACATATATTTACTGCATATGTAGATATATTTATTTTATGAAATTTTTCAGACTGTTAAAATCATTGTCTTTTTTTAGAATTTCAGAGATGGTGTTGAAGAATAAGCACCATCATGTCGCTCTCAATGGGCCATGCTCACTTCTCTTACACAACAGGGGGTTACATAACAGAACAGGGTTTGTGTGAATTGTGTGAATCTGTGGGCTGTTTATATGACAACTGCAAACCAGGTCAGGCTTTTCAGGAGAATCTATTGTACTATGCACACCTTTGAACCTCCAAGTCCACAGTGTATTACAGTAGGCTACAGCACTTGTGCGTACAGTGCTGTTAACCACAGTATCTTACGGTACAGTGAGTTAATATATTTTTTTGCATGAAATAAACTCCTAACCCTGTTACTAATCACACTGTGCTGTACCAGCTGAGCCCTGGAAACCCACCTATGCATGTAATGGTGACCTAATGAGTCCAAAGTTGTACTAAACAATAGAATGCATTTGAAATGCATAGCTTTGAACTTTCAGTCAGACTCAAAATGACCCTAAATGCATTGGGTCATAGTTTACAATGAATCCATTTCACAGAAAAAAACATGCTCGGTGATGATTGCTGTGCCACTCTCTGTGCACAGTCTCATACAGGCCAAGGCTCTGACAGTGTGATTATTACCGTATATCTCATTGCACCATCTGCTCAGTTCACAGTTCTCTTAGCCTGCATGAGCATCATCTTACTTTAAAGCAGTTGTTTCCTATTTAGATGTCATAAACCACAAGGGAATTTGTACATGTACATTTTGTGCATGCCAGCAGTATATCTAATACAAGTTTTATTCATTTCATTTTATAACCACAAGCCACAAGTCATAAAAAAAAAAACCCCAGAAAGAATCATTGCTGCAGTGAGTTTTGTCCCTCGCGTTATTGACCTGTTAATATGAGGTACATAGTGGTCTATTGAAGACTCCCGAGGCCTACTATTTTCTCAGCATTGTTAAAAAATGCTGAGAAATGCTATTAAAAAAGACACACAATGTGGCTCTACAGTGTCTACAGTGGGTTTGTGTGAGGAAGCCAGTGGACAGTTTAAGCAGGAAGAGGTGGAAGAGGTACAGTATGTAGCTGGCTACCTAGGGAGAGGGCATCTGGCTTGGCTTGGTGATAACACCCCCACAGCCCAGAGGGCTGCCGTGAGTCAGGTGCTCAAACACTACACTACCATGGGAACCGTGAGAATGAGCAGGAAATAAGAAGAGTGAGGCACGAAAAAAGATAAGCAGTTTTTCTACAGTGTCAGTTTTGCTACTTCTGCTTTTTTTCTTCAGAAAGCTCCATTCCCTGACTCTCATGTGGGCCCTCCCTCTATGTGGGTTTTCAGTATGATTTCAAACCATCCCAAACCTACTGATTTCCCTCCCCACTGAAAGGCTTTATGCTGAAAAAAGCAATGTGTAATGCACAGTTTTCTTGTGTAACTCAGAAGAACAGATGTCAAAAATAGCAACAGACTGAGAAAAAGATAAAAAAAAAAAAGAAACAGGGTAATTCACAACACTTTATGCTAAGTGGTTCCATGTATCTGCTGCACAGCTCGAAAGGTCAGCCA
This sequence comes from Paratilapia polleni, assembly GCA_015106735.1. Lineage (NCBI taxonomy): Eukaryota > Metazoa > Chordata > Actinopteri > Cichliformes > Cichlidae > Paratilapia > Paratilapia polleni. The sequence continues at coordinate 14,980 of VUQI01062580.1, read as the reverse complement.
ACTCAGCTGATTTAAAGGCTAACACGCCGTCATTGTTTCCTAACAGGCAGCCAAAAGAGCATTTCATGCTTGTGTCCTCTTTTGGTTTTGCTATGAACTCATTGCAAATTACACAGCATTATGATTTCAGTCCGAATGGTCTGCTGATATATACATTTGAAAGAAAGGAAATGAACAGATAATAAATATCAATGAAGGTCATCCTCTTTTCTAATACATGCCATTACAAAGAGAGTGGACTAAACACTGGTGGAATCTGGACCTGTTTACAGCCCAAGCCGAGCCATAAGTCTTTTTGAGCAAGTCACATTTCAAGTGATCCAAAGAAAAACTGCACGTTAAAGCGAGACAAAAACATGTTTTTTCATACACTGGTCGATTTTGACTTTTTGCTTCCATAACATGTCTTCATTCAGACTAGTGGAAAGAAAATATACAAAATACACATTTAGGTATTTTACAATACTTTGACTAGTTGACATGTATGCAAATAAGTGCATATTTAATTAAATAACACCTCATTTTCATATTTAAACATAAAGGGGGAAATTTCAGGGTGATATCTTTCAGAAAATGTTTTCCCTAGTCTCATATATTGTTTCCCCATAAGAGGTCAATGAGGTGGCGCTATTTTAGAAGATTTTTCTTCTTGTAAATCTTCCCAAATATTGTGATATGCAATAACTTTAAGGCATATTAATGGACTTTATAAAAATTATTAAAATAAAAAACATGCACTTTTAACCTTAGTCCACACAAGACAAACATAAATTTGCACCTGACACCACAATGCATCATATTTGCTGTATGAAATCTAACACTTGTGTAGGACCCATGAGGGAGGCCATAGGTGAATCCCTTCATTTGTGTGTTGTAAATGCAACCTCCTCCCCCTAAGAGGTGAAAGGTTACTTCCTGCATTTACCATCCCCCATTCCAGACAAAACCACAGCTGGCCATTCTTCCCTCTCTCATTCTTCCTGGGCTCTTTCCACTCTCACCTCTTAGGTGAGAAGGCTGCTCTTTGGTGCTCTGACTTTAGAGGCAGAGGCCTGCTCTGACCTCTCCCCTCCAAGCTCTCTACCCTGTGCTCAGCAAAACAGCCTTCTGACTGCAGCGTTGCGACATCCTGCAGAAGATTCCTTGTTAGCTGGTACCCACCACTAACCAAGTTAAAAGGCTCAAGTTTGCCACAGCAGCTAATTTGACCAGGAGCAACAAGAGCAGAGCATGTTAGTGCAGAAAAGAGGACAAAGAGGCCAAAGGCAACCCAGCTTTCCTGTGGGCCTGGACCTTAAAGGACAGCAGCTGAACTGGACCACCATGCTTCCTTGATTGGACCCGATCCATGGAGCCCTACTCCAATCAGTAACTGAATCGCAGACTGGTAAACCACCTGGGCATAAACAGCTTAGAATAGCACATGGCCAAGAATATGGGCACTCCACATAGCTCTGTGATGTAAGGGTTTGCTTTATCCATTTAAATGTGAACAATGTAATGGTCTGGTTACTGAGTTTTACACCTCTTGGTTTATGTTAGTCATGCCACACACACGCACCCAGGTTCTCGCATGCTAACTAATAACTTTCATTATTAACCTGGCACCATTAAGATACATAATCACACCTTTTATTTGGCTCAGACATGCATGCAAATTCAAAGATCCCGCCACGCATGCTCTTTGTTCTCTGTGACCACATGTTCAGCCACATGTTACAGAACAAAGAGACACACTCTCCTCACAAACACACACACACACACACACTCTGTCTCTCTCACACACACATACATTCTTCTTCTCTTAGTCTTAGTCTTCAGTTAGATCTTTGTGTGTTTTTGCTCATTACTTTTGTAAATAAATTCTCTTTAATACGTATGCTGGTGTAATTAATGTTGTATAGGAGTGAATGCTGCTAACCTCTGCTATGCAGAATTCTCAAATCCTTCAACCTCACTGACTATTGAGATGTAACTTTGATCGTAATTATTAATTTAATATTTAATCAGTTTTCAGTCCCCAAATTAGTGGGTAATCATTTGAGATCAGGTTAATTGTTTTATCGGGTTTCCTTCATTCGTGGTGGTGCCCCGATGAAGTTAATTCTTATTTACATGATAAATACAACAGAAGCCCCAACATTAATGTTGGTGCTGCCCTTATGAGGCACAGTGATAATGACTGTAGGTAGTAACACCAGGAAACTGATTTTCTTTTTAGAGGCATTGTGAGAAGGATCTTATTCCATTCTTTGAAATGGATGATGACTTTGTCTATTGTGTTGATGTTGAAGGTCTTTTGGGTGCAGTGGGTTGTGAGTACAATGCAGATGAGCAGAGGCTGTTCATTGACGGCTCCAAAGCCAGCCTAAAATGTGTCCTGCTACATAATGGCAATTACTTTGCATCTGTGCCAATTGGTCATCCTGTCCAGTTAAAA
>VUQI01062577.1:29415-39634 GCA_015106735.1 Paratilapia polleni | reverse complement strand
TAAACCATTACTTAAAAAGCCGTCTCTTGACCCAGCTGTCTTAGCTAATTATAGGCCGATCTCTAACCTTCCTTTTATTTCTAAAATTCTTGAAAGAGTAGTTGCAAAACAGCTGACTGATCATCTGCAGAGGGATGGTTTATTTGAAGAGTTTCAGTCAGGCTTCAGAATTCATCACAGCACAGAAACAGCTCTAGTGAAGGTTACTAATGACCTTCTTATGGACAGTGGACTCATCTCTGTGCTTGTCCTGTTAGACCTCAGTGCAGCATTCGATACCGCTGACCACAATATTTTACTACAGAGATTAGAACATACCTTGGGAATCAAAGAATTGTGTTGCGGTAGTTTGAATCATATCTATCTAATAGACTCCAGTTTGCTCGTGTAAATGGGGAGTCTTCTTCACACACTAAAGTTAATTATGGAGTTCCTCAGGGTTCTGTGCTGGGACCAATTCTATTTACATTATACATGCTTCCCTTAGGCAGTATTATTAGAAAACATAGCATACATTTTCATTGCTATGCAGATGATACAAAGCTGTATCTATCCATGAAGCCAGATGACACACACACCAATTAAACTTAAAGTTAAACTATAGAGATAGAGATATAAGATATAAAGGCCTGGATGACCTCTAATTTCCTACTACTAAATTCAGATAAAACTGAGGTTATTGTACTTGGCCCTAAAAATCTTAGAAACATGGTGTCTAACCAGATACTCTGGATGGCATTACCATGGCCTCCAGTAACACTGTGAGGAATCTTGGAGTCGTTTCTGATCAGGGTATATCTTTCAACAAGCATATTAAACAAATATGTGTAGGACTGCTTTCTTGCTTTTGCGCAATATCTATAACATTAGAAACATCTTGTCACAGAGTGATGCTGAAAAACTAGTTCATGCATTTATTACTTCTAGGCTGGACTATTATAATTTTTTATTATCAGGTTGTTCTAAAAAATTGTTTGGATTCGGGAGACAGACGCCCTCTCTACTTTTAAGATTAGGCTTAAAATTTATGGCTTATATAGAGCTTATAGTTAGGGCTGAATCAGGTGACACTGAACCATCCCTTAGTAAAGCTGCAATAGGCCTAGGCTGCTGGGGGCTTCCCATGATGCACTGAGCACTTCCTCTTCCTCATTTCCTTTCCCTCATCCCCAACCGGTTGTGGCAGATGGCTGCCCTTCCCTGAGCCTGGTTCTGCTGGAGGTATCTTCCTGTTAAAAGGGAGTTTTTCCTTGCCACTGTTGCCAAATGTTTGCTCATAGGGGGTCGTCTGACTGTTGGGGTTTTCTGTCTATATTGTAGGGTTTTTACCCTAAAATATCAAGCGCCTTGAAGTGACTGTTGTTGTGATTTGGCGCTATATAAATAAAATTGAATTGAATTGAATTGAAATAAGTTTACCTGTAAGTGAAATGGAGAGAGCTGTGACGGTTTTATAAGAGAGAAGCTTGTACTGCTAAAGCAAAAAAAAGAAGGAGAAAGTCTGACTGGAGAAACTTAATAGTGTCTGAGGTCCGAGGAGGAAGCCAGAAGCCAGCGTTGCCACCACAGTTACGACCATTTAAAAACATAAATAAATAAAAAGCTACGCTCGTGCTGAAATAATGGGGGTGCTGAATATTGTTACCCTGAGACCCTCACTGTGGCTAAAGTTAAAAAAAAGTTTGTAATCAAAGTTGACATGAAAAAAGAGTTACAGACTACAAGAAAAAGAAGAAAACAGGTGGAGGACAAGGAGCATGTGATCTGTTTGACCCAGATAGTGCCAAGAATTTAGAATCTAAGTGATGACATTCAGCAATGGTGTAAGCCATTTTTAATGAAAGATAAGATACTTTAAGATAAGATGAGATAAGGGATAGTGGAATATGTTTATATTTAAGAGGTTAAAGCCTACACCTTTCCATTTAGTATTTTGTTTTCTTTACATGCAATTTATCTTTTTTATTTAATTGTAATTCTGATTTTTTTTTGTGGCTCATGGTGTTTTGAAAAACTTTGAATAATGACCAAATTAATAATATTAATTATTATTAGTAGTATTCATTTTAAAGATTTGTGTTTAAATCTCCTGAGACAGCCAGCCTGTCATTTGTTCAATAAGCATGGTCAGGGGGACTTCTAAATTTGTTCGTAAAGTATGAACAAATTCAGGTATGAAAACATTGATAAATCACTGACTTGTGTGTTAAAACATTCATACACACGATTTAGGCACAGATTTGTCTATACGCACTGTTCCTTTGTGCAAGGAGGAACAGGACATACACTGCCAGAGTCCCACAAAATGGCCAATCATGTGCATGTTTCTGACCAAACTGTGAGAAAAAGACTCCATGGGGCTTAATGAGGGCCCTACGTCCTTTAGTGGAATCTGTGCTCACAGCCCAGCAACATGCAGATTGATTGGGATTCCTCAGAGAGCACCAGAACTGGCACGTCTACGCCCACCCTACACCCCTTGTTTCTGTTCAAAACTAAGATACAAAATCTGATTGGTTGCAGAATGTTCCTGATTTAACCTTTTCACTTTTTACTGATATTTTTATATTACAAAAACTATAAATTACGAAAATATTTTGATATTTTTAGTGTTACATAACTTTATTAGAAAAATGATAGTAAATGATGATAATTGTATTTTTAATGATACAAATCAATAATTTTACAGGCATTTAATATTTTTCTTCAAATTCATTAAATTTGTGAATACTTAATAAATCATATAGAATATGCATTTCTATTATTATTACTTTTCTGTAATTTTACTAGTTGCAGTCAATAATTTTTAAAGTTACAGAACTACTATAAAATCCACCATCTGTGAAATTACAGTAATTATAGCTGTTTTTTCAATGATAAAAACCGTATTTTGTCAGTTTACTAATGCATGCGGATGTTATACATGTATTTAAAAAAAATAAACAAAAACAAACAAACAAAAAGAAACCATTTATACTGCCTAACATTTTTATGGTGAAAACAATTACCAAACAAATATTTGTAAAATTACAGAAACTATACTTCTTTTACTGTTAATTTTCACTCATTGCATCAAAGTTTAAATATGTATTTATAATGTTGAACTGGAACTTAAGTTTTATCTATTAAATAAACATTGCATATTTGTGAAATTATGTTAATTTGTGACTTTTTTTATGGGGAAAAAACTCAATTGTTTAAAAATAATAGATTTATTAACAGTTTTTTCCATGTTATTTTACATTAGACAAGTTAATTCATTTTTGTCCATTTTTGTAATTTTATTGATATTTCATGCATTTAAAAATAACAGGAAAATTCTGTAAAAAAAAAAAAAAATGACACACACACACACACACACACACACACACACTCAGTAACTTGTAGAACGACCTTTTGCAGACTATCAGTCTCTCACATCACTGTGAAGGAATTTTGGACCACTCTTCTTTGCAAAGTTGCTTCAGTTCATTGAGGGTTATGGGCTTTCATTTATGCACAGCTCTCAAGGTCCCAGTGCAGCATTTCAGTTGGGTTGAGGTCTGGACTTTGACTAGGCCTCTATAACACCTCGATTCTTTTCTATTTCAGCCATTCTGTTGTAGATTTGCTGGTGTGCTTGGGAACAGTCTTGCTGCATGAGCAGGTTTTAGATGTCAGACAGATGCCCTCACATTTTACTCTAGAATACTTTGGTATACAGAGGAGTTCATGGTCAACTCAATGACTGCAAGGTGTCCAGGTCGCATGGCTGCAGAACAAATCCAAATTATCACCCCTTCATCACCATGGTTGACATTTGGTATGAGGTGTTTGTGTAGATATGCTGTGTTTGGCTTTCACCAAACATGGTGCTCTCCACTTTGGTCTTGTGGATTGTTTAGATGCAAACCTAAGATGTGCTGCCATGTTTATTATTAGAGAAAATAGGTTTACTCCTGGCAACTCTTCCAACAATGCCATACTTGTTCAGTCTTTCTCTAATTGTACTGTCATAAACTGTAACATTTAACATGCTAAATGAGGCCTGCAATTTCTCTGAGCATTGCACTGTCTGACCTTTGGGGGAATTTGCTGGGATGTCCACTCCTGGGAAGATTGGCAGCAGTCTTGAATGAATGCTCTTTCTCAATGTAGAATAATGGACTTCAAATTGGTTGGAAATGGCCATATAACCCCCTCCCAGATTGATGAGCAGCAACAGTTGCTTCTTTACAATCATTGCTAATGTCTTTCCTCCTTGGCATTGCGTTAACACACGTGAATGCTCCAGACCAACCAACTGCTGAACCTTCTAAAGTTATAGAGGTGGTTACACTTGCTGATGATCAGTTAATCAAGTGCATTTGATTAGCATCACTTCGCTGCTATTTACCCTCCCAATTCCTATGGAAGCAGTAAGGATATCCTTTCACACACTGCTTCTACATTTTGGTTTAGTTTTTATTAAATAATATGTCATGTTTTGTACTTCAGATTATTTTATTATGTGTTGCTATGTAAAACCTTAGAACTGAAAGATGGTGTACTTTCCATTTAGCATGACTGTATATGTATACAGCAAAATTTTAAATAGATATTTTAATCAACAAAAATACAAAGTTTTAACTAAATGGCAAACGTAAGTAAAGTAAATTACATCAACATTACTTCTAGAGTATTATTGACAGAAATAAACTTAAGCATTACACATGATGTAAATTAGTGCTTTTACAAAAAAAAAATAGGAGATATGAATTGTGTTTAGGACAATTTTCTTGATTTGTTTTGTGGACTTGCTGTTTTCCAAACTAAGGAGAGCCCTATGGTCACCAGCAGAAATGTGTGTTTGTTTCTGTTGTTTGCAGACACCACGATGGTCATCATTGTCTCAGGGAGTTTGGCTCTTCTAGTGTGTGCCATTATCCCTGTTATATTCTACGGACACTGGCGGAGTAATGCAGGTTGGTATCGCAAGTGCACAGACAGTAAAGTGGACCAACTCCGTAGCATGACTATAAGCAGGTTTTTGCTAATAAACACTCAAATGAATCTTGTTGCTGGTTTGTTTCAGAGGGTACGAACAGAGCTGAAGACAACAAGGGTGAGGTGAGTGGCCATTTGTTATGCAACTATTTTAAAACTGAGTTTCCATATCTATTGGCTGTTTTAAGCATTAATGTTCAATGTTCACATTGAACTAGTTTTGATGATGATTTATTCATAGGGTGATCACTGTGAGCAAAATGCAGATGTCACATCTGCTCAGGTTGAAGTGGGGCTGCAGGCTTTTGAACCAGAGGTTGTTCCAGAGACCGATGGTAACATCTCCCCAAATGCTGCCGTCTACCAGGCAATGGATCCTCAAGCTCTGAACTGAAAAGACTTTAGTCTTTTTCTGTACTGACAGCTTCTTTTCTTCTTTGCATTTTACATCTAATAAAGGAAACCATTTGAATATAATTATGTGTGACTGCTTTTCCATATTTCTGTATTTGACCCTTTTGTTTTTATATTGTAAATGATAAGCTGAGACATTAGAAACATTAACAACAGAATAAAGAACCATGACACACAGCGTACAGGACTTATTCTTGTAAAGGAAAACATTTGTTGCTGAGTTTCTCTTCATGAAATTCAAAATAGTGTTATTGTAAAGCTTAATTTATACTTCTGGAGTAAATCTATGTAGAGCCCACGACGTAGCCTTCAAAAGTTGTCTACGGCGTTGCAGCACTTATGTTTGTGGATAAATTGTGAAGTTTCTCTTCATAAAATTCAAAGTAATGTTGCAGTAAGACCTGCAGAGGGTGGTACACACATGTGGTATAATTCAACCTTTACACTCTTTCTCCTGACAACCTTTAAAAATATTCATAAGCAGGTAAAGGCAAACATAAAAAATTAACAATATTTGCGATGGTGATGTGAGAGTATCTTCAGTTTCTAAAGTGGTTCTGCTTTAATATATTTTTTTTAAAGGAAATCATTTTAATATGATCTGTGACCACATCAACAGTCAGACATGTATTTGTATACACATGCACATATGTGTCTGGTGAAATGTGCTGATTTCTCAGTGTCACTTACAGTGGGTTCAAAAAGTATTCAGACCTTCTTCACTTTTTTTCAGTTTTGTTATGTCGCAGCCTGATGCTACAATCGCTTAAATTCTTTTTTCTTTCTTTTGATTTCTTTTTTTTTTTAATTAATGTGCACTCAGTACCCCATTAAATTGAATTTTGTTTTTTTTGGGTAAATGTATTAAAAAGAAAAAAACTGAAATATCACATTTACATAAGTATTCAGAGCCTTTACTTAGTACTTAGTTGATGCACCCTTGGCAGCAATTACAGCCTCACGTCTTTTTGATTATGAGGCAACAAGTCTTGCACACCTGGATTGGGGGATTTTCTGCCATTCTTCTTTGCAAATCCTCTCAAGCTCAGTAAGGTTGGATGGGGACTGTTGGTGGGCAGCCATTTTCAGGTCTCTCCAGAGATGTTCGATATCGTTCAAGTCAGGGCTCTGGCTGGGCCACTCTAGGACATTCACAGAGTGAATACCCCCCATCTGTCTGTCTGTCTTAATCCATCTGTGTATCTGTCTGCCTGTCTGTCTAGCATTTGCTCTGAAGTGTGAGGGATGCAGTAGTTGGGCATGCTCAATGGCAAATATCTAAAAGTAGTAAGCAGAAGAGAGCTGGGCCAAAGGAAAGCAAGCAAAGTGGTTGAAATTAAGTTAAATGGCATTCACCATTGTTTTGCTTAATTCTCCCAAATCACTCATCTATGTCCTCACAAAATAGACAAAGATTTTTCAAAAAGATTCTCTTGTAGTCTATCTTGTAAAATGGTCAGAAATTGATTTTCTTCCATTAGTCAGACAATAGCAGGGTTAGATTATATTTTGAGGCAAATTAACCTTATTATTGTTACATATCTGATGTAAATTGCTTGATATGGAAAGTGAAAACCTATCATATGTCTAAACTGTCCAAGACAGACAGGGCAGGCCCCTGTTAGTTTTGGTGAAATTTTTTTTTTTTTTTTTAAGCTGGGGCAGCTGTGGCTCAGGAGGTAGAGCAGGTTGTCTACTAATTGGAAGGTCAGTGGTTCAATCTCTGGTTCCACTAGTCTACATGCCGAAGTATTGGACACTGTGTCTGTATTATATTAAATGGTGTGTGTGTGTGTTAGCTAAGCACTTTAAGTATAGATGAATGTGCGTATGATTGGGTGAATGTGGCATGTAGTATGAAGTGTTTTGAGTACTCAAAACTGAGTAGAAAAGCACTATATAAGTACCAGTCCATTTACCATTACAGAGTTGTCCTTAAGCCACTCCTGTGTTGTCTTTGCTGTGTGCTTAGTGTCATTGTCCTGTTGGAAGGTGAACCTTCAGCCCAGTCTGAGGTCCTGAGCACTGTGGAATAGGTTTTCATTGAGGATATCTCTGTATTTTGCTCCATACAGCTTTCCCTCAACCCTGACCAGTCTCTGCTGCTGAAAAACACCCCCACAGCATGATGCTGCCACCACCATGCTTCACTGGTTTCCTCCAGACATAACATTTAGAATTAAGGCCAGTTCAATCTTGGTTTCATCAGACCAGAGAATCTTGTTCCTCACAGTCTGAGAGTCCTTCAGCTGCTTTTTTGCAAACTCCAAGTGGGCTTTCATGTGTTTTGCACTGAGGAGAGGCTTCCATGTAGCCACTCTGCCATAAAGCCCAGATTGGTGGAGGGCTGCAGTGATGGTTGTCCTTCTGGAACTTAGTCCCATCTCCACACAGGATCTCTGGAGCTCAGTCAGAGTGTCCATCGGATTCTTGGTCATCTCTCTCACTAAGGCCCTTTCTCCCTCACTTGCTCAGTTTGGCCAGGGGACCAGCTCTTGGAAGAGTCCTGGTTGTGCCAGACTTCTTCCTTTGACCCCATGGCTTGGTCTTTGCTCTGAAATGCAGTATCAGCTGTGAGGCCTTCTGTAGAGAGGTGTGTGTCTTTTCAAATAATGTCCAATCAATTTAGTTTACCACAGGTAGACTCCAATCAAGGTGTAGAAACATCTCAGCAATGAGCAAGAGAAATGGGAGGCACCTGAGCTAAGTTTCAAGTGCTTTTGCAAAAAGTCTCAATACTTATGTAAATGTGATATTTCAGCTTTTTCTTTTTAATACAAAAAATCCTAAAATTCTGTTTTTATTTTGCCATTATGAGGTAGTGAGTGTAGATTAATGAGAAAAAAACAAGAATTTAAACGATTGTAGCATCAGGCTGCAACATAACAAGATCGAAAAAAGTGAAGGGGGTCTGAATACTTTCTGAACCTACTGTACTTTCCAGGAAGGATGTGACGGAGTTCAGTGCATGTTCAAAGTCAGAGGTAGGCACTGTCTGTTTCTAAATCACAAAACCACAACTCTAAAATACAATGACCCATATCACTGAGGTTTCTCACAATAAAGATTCCACCATGTTTGCCAACTGTTCCTTAAAAAGAAGCAGCATTTTCTCACTCATTTAAGACAAAGACCTTACCTGTCAGTTTTTGGCTCAAAACTTTGAGACAACACCTAAAAATATTAAAAGCCTTGCTTTACTAATTAAAATCTTGTCTGTCAGTATTCAAATAAAAGACACGCTTAAATTTCTTTTGGTTATTTGTGAAAGGAGTGCAATTAAAGAAAAAAGAAAGAAAAAAATTATAACACTGAAAAAGAACAATGAACACTGGTCTGCATGGCAGGGCTGCATTGAGAAAGCTAAGGCTCCCCCATAAAAACACTGCTGCCAGTTTGCATTGTCGAAAACATCACGTGGACAAGCCAGAACGCTACTGCAAAAATATTCTGTGAACAGATGAGACAGAAGAACTTTCTGGTTTACATGTTCATAACTCGAGCTTAACTCTGTGTAACACAGTTAACTGAGGCTGTCACCAACAAAGCTGTGTAGGTGTCATTTCCTCCCCTTTGCGCCCCCAAACCTTCAAAAGTCAGATTACTATGCACAATCAGACCTGTGGAAGCGTATCGGTCCTCCACCCCTCACCAAGCACATCTGTGCACTGCTTGTACAGCGTTGGTATATTTGAACATTTTTTATGTTTTTAACAGTTAAGGTTATAAATGCAGATACTAAAGCGACAACTCAAAACAAGAAAGAACTACAGAGCTGGCACTTTATCAGCCACAATGAAGACCATTTCTTTCTTCTCCTGCCTTTTATATGGTAAGTGACTATCCAAAATGAATACTTGAATTTATTTAAACGTTCATTCCAATGACATATATCTTGTCACATGATCAATTCTAGCAGCTACATTGACAGATGGAGACATAATCAAGGTAGAGGGACTCGAGGGGAGACATGTCTCCTTCCAGTGTTCATACAACCTTGCATGGAAAATCAACAACAAGTATTTTTGCAAAGATCCATGTAAAACCATGGAAGACATACTGGTTACTGTAGAATCTGGCAGACGAGCAGAGTCAGGGAGGATAACTCTGGTGGACTATCGGAACGGAGTCTTCACTGTGACCTTCAGTCATCTCCAGCTGACAGACTCACAGAGATACTGGTGTGCAGTGGACAGGGCTTTTTTCGACACATATGCTGAGGTACAGCTTACTGTAAAGAAAGGTACGTGTATTGTTTTATTTCTTTCAACTTGAGTAAAATTTGTCAATACACATCATTTTATACCTGTATCTGCATTCATGCAGGTACAGTTCCCCATTAGTCGTGTAATGTAACTAAGTAAATTTAATGACGTTCTGCACAGTTTTAGTTACTCATACTTATAAATACTAGTGTATTTCAAGTTTTTGCTTCTTCTGCACAAGTCACAAGATTTATTTATTTTATAAATAGTTTTATAAAAATATTTTTGAGACAGACCTTTTTTAGGTAAGACATAATAGAATATTTAGAAAGAAATTACACTGACAAAATCCAAATCTGTTTACCTAACCTCTATTTATTTATTTATTTTTTGTTTGTGTGTTTTAATCTAATAATCAATACTTGAATAAGGGATTTAAGTATTGATTATTAGATTAAAAACTTTAATAAGGGATGGCAGCATGGTGCAAGAGTTGAGTTGAGTTCAAATCCACCATCTGGCCAGTATCTTTCTGTGTGGAGTTTGCATGTTCTCCCCGTGTTTGCGTGGGTTCTCTCTAGGTACTCCAGCTTCCTCCCACAGTCCAAAGACATGCAGTTAGTGGGGTTAGGTCA
>VUQI01062577.1:4796-29395 GCA_015106735.1 Paratilapia polleni | reverse complement strand
GCAACAGACTGGCGACCTGTCCAGGGTGTACCCCGCCTCTCGCCCTATGGTAGCTGGGATAGGCTCCAGCCCCCACCCGCGACCCTGAATAGGATAAGCGGAAGAAAATGGATGGATGGATAAATAAGGGATTTGATACTTACAGTAGTGTGAAAAAGTGATCCCCCCGTTAAACCATAAATTAACTGTGGTTGATCACATCTTTGGAAGGAGTTCAATTTCTCTAGCCACACCCAGACCTGATTACTGCCACACCTGTTCTCAATCAAGAAATCACTTAAATAGGACCTGCCTGACACGATGTGGGTATACCAAAGTATTCTAGAGTCAAATGTGAGGCCACTGGGGATCCACTGGACAAAACCGCTAAATTCTAAATATTCAAAGTAGTTAAAACTAGCTCCACCCAGAGTGAATACAACTGTAACATGCTTCTTAATATATCAGTATTAGCCATTTCATAATGTCATATACAGTTATATATCAATAATAGGAGACTCCTTTTGCAGAAAAACAAAAACAAAAAACAAACAAACAAACAAAAAAACACTTTTTATGTCAAAGTACAATAAACAGATAATTCTTATGATGGTATTTTGAATGAAAGAAATTTATTGGCAAAAGAGCATTTTACAATGTTTTTTTTGTTTTTAAATTTATATTATTTTGACAAAAGTAAAAGTACCAGTAGTCTAAATACCTCTTCCACCACTCCTTCTTATACAGCTGTTAAAACTGAGACAGCCATCATACTTAATGTTTTTTCCACATATCAGAATACCAGCACAACACAGTTAACAACAGGAACAGATGCCATGAAGCCTACAAAACTTTCAACAGGTATAAGAATTATATAAAACATAATCACTTTTCAGTCCATACAAATATTAATCACAGATAAACTTACATAAAGTAATATTCCATTCTGCTTTACAGCCTTAAACGTCACTACTGAAGAACCTGAAATCAGTACAGGTAAAGTTCTGTTTGATATTATGACTTAAAGTGTTTGCATGAATCTGATTTGATAATTCTTTTGTTTTCATCAGGCACCATCGTGTATGCTACTGTTGGGGGTGTTGCTCTGATTGCTATCTTATGGCTTGCAGTGTGCTTCAGGAAGTCCAGAAAAACCTCAAAACGCAAACTACACGCTTGCTGCAACAGCACAGACCTTAGCAATACAAATGAAAGAGAGGTATGAATCAGAAACTGATGATCACCCTGATGGCTGTCTCTGAAAGCAATCACTATAAATAAAATGAAGCATAAAAATATGTTCTGGGTTGAATTGACTGCAGTATAATGAGAGTGAATCACAAGAAGTTACACCACATGGATTCTGTGTCGTGTCAGAGAGTGACTAACAACACAAAGGCATGTTTTCTTTTGAATATAACGCTAAAGCCAGGAAACGGTTATCTGAGCTTACCAAAGGAAATGACAACTGGCAGAAATGGCTGGTCTGGCTCTATCCACAGATAAAATCAAATCCATCCAACAGCATCACTGAAATGCACTAATTAACATTTTACATCTCAGTTTAATTTGTAGTAGAGCATAGATCCTGTCCAAGGAATTCTCTGGCTCACAACCACCTTCAAAGTATGTTTTTTCTTTTAGATGGATTAGATTTTGAGCTTGTTTGATAGCCTATAGGGGTGCAGCTTGGTGCTGTTTTCCCCCATGCTTTCTGTCTTTAGGCTAAGGTAAACTAACTAGCTGTAAAGAAAGGCTTCATATTTCTACCAGTCTATCTGTGTTTTTAGGTGTCTTGTGGTGGCGCTCCTTAGAGATAGTGTGATGTTCTCAGTCATTCAGAAGGGGCTCACAGTAGGAGCACCTTGATATCCTCCCAGGAGTGATGGAGGCAGCTGGGGTGAGGTAGATCTGGGCAGCTCTGCTTAGACTGCTGGGCCTGAGACACAGACCCAGATAATGGTAGAAGATGTATGTATGTATGTTATGGATACTTACAAAAGTCCAAATTCACACAGTGTACTTAATCTAATTTCTGCTGTTTCATAGTATATCAATAAAACTGGATTTTATGCAGACACAAAATTAAATGAGACTCAATAGATGTAGAACACATAAGAACGTGCTGATTTGTTTTTTCTTTGTGATTTTTCAACAGGTCAACTGTGGGTATAATGACACTGACAAGTGGGTAGAGCATCATCACAAGTTATTTGAGAGTTCCTCTGCCCGTACTCACCAACAAAGACGGGATCCACCAACATCTGTACCCACAGCAACCAAGTGCAGTATACCTCTTCATATCTATGAAAACATCTCTTTCTATAAGCTTTCTGCAGGTTCACGATATTCACCCACAGAGGACCAAAATGACTATGATAACTCTAGGATCTACATCAATCCTTTGCCAGATATAATGCATGACAGAACAGGCGATGGCACGTGTAGAAAACACACATCTAAACTTAAGATGTGTAAATATAAAGAGAGCTGTACAAATAGTGCATCTCTTTGTGTCTCCAGATCCTCCTGTGAATCCACTGAAGAGAAGCCCAGATCACTTTGGTTTGGTTTAGATTTATCAGAAATAAATCAGAGTTAATCTCAAAGATAGGATTTGTATATTTTTTATGAACATTCATAGATGAGTAAACTTCTCCATTTATGAGCAACATCAATTTTCATCATAAGCTTGTACACTTGTACCTAAGTGCCTTATTTTATGTACTTTGTCTCATTTTTAAACATGTTCCAATTAAATAACTGTTCATGTCCTCATCAATGGAATAAGAAACAAGTGTTGCACCCCCTTGTTGTTACATAAATCACAAGTTATTAATGTATGATAACAAATAAACTTTTTAATAAACATACTTTATAAAATGTTTATAAAATTTAAATATAGTTTTTGTTTTTGTTTATGTTTTGTCCTCCTGATGGTAGCAGAACAAACTGTATGGTGAATGTGCTATCAAACAATTCAGCTTTGCACATTGCCACATTGCTTTCACATCATCATTTGATACACTTTTATCTAGCTATTATATAAAAATATTGGGGGAAAAAAATCATCACTTATAAAAAGCTGCCAAAACAAATTATATTAAATGGTCTACAAATGCTCTATTTGAGCTGTTCAGACCAGTAGATGTGATGATAAGCGGTGTATTGCAAAGTTTAATTTGGCTATGTTGTTGTAGGTTCGTAGCTTATCTGGATTTCACCTCCTGCTTTGTTTTAATTTGTTAATTCACTCTATTGATAGAATCATTTGGTGGGACTGAAGTTAAGTGTATACACACAATGAAGTCAACGTCCTCTCACTTCTCTTCAGTTGATGTCTGATGCCCACAGCATCTGCTGGGACTTGGGGAAGCCCCTCAGTTCATCTAAAAGAACACCTCCTCTCTCTTTAAAAAACCACCCTGTAAGCCAGTGGTTCTCAATCTGTGGGGCAGGGCCCCACTGGTGGGACAAGGTGCTGCTCAAGGTGGGACCTGGATGACCAGAGGAAAACTAAGGAGTGAAACAAAGTTCAGTGAATATGATTTTTGTTTGGAAAATAAACAAGAGTTTGCTGATGAACTCAAGCATGGATTATGCTCTGTTGCAGATGTGAATAAAGACAGCTGCGCACACCACAGACAAGTAGTCACTCCTGTTATAGTTCTTTGAAGTATACCCAAAACACGCAAGCCTAGTTGAGGCATTGTATTGTTGTGTCTTTGCGGATGACACCACGAGGTCACAAAAAAATAGGCACACGGACATCTGTGCAAAGCCTCGCACTCACTGTCCTATGACGAAATTTATGTCATTTGGACCTAGGAGACACAGAAACTCATTCCTTTTTGTGGGTAATAATTAATAAAAACTTTGTGGAAAGAAGAACGCAAAGCCTCAGACTAAGTCTTTAATGTTTGGACATGGGAAAACGATGCAGTCCACACATGAAGGCCTCAGGACTTGCCCGGTAATCCCTAAGTTTTTATGTTTTTCAGGATCAAAGTAATTCACACCAGTATATAATGTTTATATGATAAAAATGGTTTCATCAGATGAGAAATTTAAAGTCTTGTGGCCAGCAGTTGCAGATTTGAGATGAGATATATTTTTGCATATTCTGGACTTGGAATAGGTTATTGGTAATTTAACTTTATGGTAGAGTTTTTTTCTGCATTTGTTTTGCTTTTTCTGTTCTATATTTAATGGAATTACACATGAAAAAAAAAATTCTGGAATATTGTGGGCAGCATGGTGGTGTGGTCATTAGCTCTGTTGCCTCACAGCAAGAAGGTCCTGGGTTCAGATTCGGGCTGGGGCAATTCTGTGTGGAGTCTCTGACATCACAGCAATCACCACTGTCTTGGGGAGCTTGGCTCTTCTGGTCTGTGCCATTATCCCTGTTATATTCTAAGGACACTGGTGGAGTAATGCAGGTTGGTACCACAAGTGTGCAGACAGTAAAGTGCACTAATTTTACAACATGATAGCATGCAAATGAAACTTGTTGCTTGTTTATTTCAGGAGGTCCAAACAGAACTGAAGACAGCAAGAGTGAGGTGAGCGGCCATTTGTTGTGCAACTATTTGAAAGCTGAGTTTCTATATCTAATATTTGTTTTAGGCATTAATGTTCAGACAAAACTCATTTTAATGATGATTTATCTAGGGTGACCAAAAAGCAGTTGTTGCTTCTGCTCAGGTTGCAGTGGAGCTGCAGGCTTTTGAACAGGTTGTTCCAGAGACTGGTGGTAATGACACCCCAATATGCTGCCATCTACCAGGCACTGGATCCTCAAACTCTGGACTGAGAAGACTTTAGCTTCTTTCTCTCAGATTATTTTCTTCTTTGTGTTTTATATCTAATAAAGGAAACTATTTGAATATAATTCTCTCTGATTGCTTTTCCATATCTCTGTGTTTGATATTTGAGCTCTTAGTTTTTATATTAGTAAGTGCTTGCACATAGGGGGTCGTCTGACTGTTGGGGTTTTCTGTCTAATATTGTAGGGTCTTTCCCCTAAAATATAAAAGGCCTTGAGGTGACTGTTGTTGTGATTTGGTGCTATATAAATAAAATTGAATTGCATTGAACTGAATGTTGTAAACAAGATGCTGAGAGATTAGAAACAACAGCATAAACAACCATGACACACAGTGTACAGGACTTATTTCTAAACACCTAAAGGAAAACATTTGCTCTTCATAAAATTCAAGTAGTGTTACAGTAAAGCTTAATTTACCCTTCCAGGGTGAATCTATGTAGAGCCTATGGCGTAGCCTTCCCAAGTGGCCGACGCTGTTGCAGCACTTATACTTGTGAAACAGTTGTTGTGGGCTGCATCTACACCAAATGAAGGTAAATTTCTAGGGAGGTGTATGTACATTAATGCGTAGGATTTCAGAAGGGTTTGCATTACAGGCTACCTGCGGCATAGATTTAAAGAAGCATAAATCCCTTATAAGACCAAAAGAGGGTGCTACACACATGCAGCATGATTCAACCTTTCCACTTACTTCTGACAGTCTTTAAAAAAATGTGACCTTAGATCACATTTTAAACACAATACTTGTCACCCATTTAATTTCTGCTTGTCTGTCATTTCATGTCACATCACTGTGCTTACTAAAACCTAAAGAAAGCAACCAGAAGAGTGCAAGGACATTTACATATAGTTGTATCCAGACTTATTTGCATAGAGATAAAAATAAATAAACAACAGTAGCAGTGTATCATGCATGTGGTATGATTTGGCACATTAAGTGTAGATCATTTTGTTATTGGATTATTCATAAGGAAGCAAAGGGAAACATAAAAAATAAGAATATTTGCTATGGTGATATGAAAATATGATTTCAGTTTCTATGGTTCTCCTTTAATATTTGTTATTGGAAATCATTTTATTATGCTCTGTGACCGTATCATCAGTCGGACATGTATTTGTATACACATGCACATACATGTCTGCTGTAAAGTGTTGATTGCTCATTGTCACTTTACAGGAAGGATGTGCTTGGTGATAGAAGTCAGAGGTAAGCAAGGTCCATTTTTAAACCACTAAACCACAACTCTAAAACACAACAATGACTCATGTCACTGAGCTTTCTTACGATAAAGATTCTTCTGTGTCTTGCACCTGTTATATAAATAACAGCATTTTCTGTCAGTCAGACATTTAATGCAAAGACCTAACCTGTCAGATTTTGCCCCATAACATTGAGACAGTACCTACAAATATTAAAAACCTAGCTGTACTAACTGAAACCTCAGTATTTGGCTGCTTGTGAAAGGAGTGCAATTAAAGAAAAAGAAATTTGGGAAAGATGTCAAATTTTAATCAGGGAGATTGATATCACTTTCATACATGTCTGTCAAATTGCTGTTTCCCAGAAAATATTCAGTTTCTATCAAACTGTTCCTACAATGAAATTCACAACATCCACAACATTGTGTGAAATTATGTGACATTTCTGTATTTTAAAAACCAAAAGCCATTTTATCTCCTCTCCCTTTAAGCCAGGGGTTCTCAAATTGTGGACCATGGGCCCACTGGTGGGGCATGGAGCTGTTGCAGGTGGGAGTGGAGGATCGGGGGGGGAATTAGGCACTGGCACTAAGTTCAATCAGTATGATTTTTGTATAGAAAATAAGCAAATAAGACTTTTTCTGATGCATTAAAATCCAACTTGGTTCCTTTTTATGGTTAATGATTGATTGGTGTTTGAAGTGGAGCATAACTGAAAAAGTTTGAGAAGAACTGCTTTAAGCCAACTTTATTCTGACTGGCTGCCCTTTGCAAAGGTTTGAATAGCAGGCAGGTGGAGCTTCTGTGCTCACAGCCAGAGCTGTGTGACTGAAAGAGGCTGTCATCAAGAAGGCTGTGAAGGTGTCATTTCCTTCCTTCAAAACTTCAAACCACTCACCAAGCACGTCTGTGCACATTGTGGCTGCTTTGTGCGCTTATGGCTGGTTAGTTCTACATGCACTGTATTGTCTTTTTTAATTTTTTTAAAAATATACTGTTCCTCAAATCTTTTACATGTTTTATCGCGACCGTGACAAGCTGGTACAGTGGTGGATTATGTTCATATATTTGACCATATTTTACGTTTTCATCAATTAAGGTTGTATATGCAGAGACTAAAGGGACCACTTAGAATAAGAAAGAACTACATCGTTGTCATTTTATCAGCCACAATGAAGACCATTTCTTTCCTCTCCTGCCTTTTATATGGTAAGTAACTTCCCAAAATGAACACTAAATTCCTTTAAACATTCATTTCGATGCCTTATATACTGTCACATGATCAATTTTAGCAGCGTCATTGACAGACGGAGACATAATCAACGTAGAGGGGTTTGAGGGGAGAAATGTCTCCTTCCAGTGCTCACACACATTTGCATGGAGCAACAACAAGTATTTTTGCAAAGATCCATGTAAAAGCACAGAAGACATACTGGTTACTGTAGAATCTGGCAGACGAACAGAGTCAGGGAGGATAACTCTGGTGGACTCTGGGGATGGATCCTTCTGTGTGACCTTCAGTCATCTCCAGCTGTCAGACTCACAGAAATACTGGTGCGCAGTGGACAGGTCTGGTTTCGACACATATACTGAGGTACAGCTTACTGTAAAGAAAGGTACGTGTATTGTCTTGTCTCTTTTCATTAAAATTTATTAATAAGTTTAACTTTATTGCTGTATCTCCATTCATGAAGGCACCTTTTAGTGGTGGAGTGTGACTAAGCACATATAATCAAGTTTTATGTAATCATACTTTACCTGAGCATTTAAATTTTTTTGCTACTTCTACCCCACAACAGAAAAATGTACTTTTTATTTTAAAAAGTAAGAATAAAAGTAATCCATGTTTCTTACAGTTCTTTACGACGGCAAGAGTTACTGTATATAAAACAGAGCTCGTAAAATAATATACATTTTAAATGCTTATAACCCAGTGGTTCCCAATATTTTCCCTTTGCGGTTTGACTGGAGCCCCTTGTCACAAGATTCACAAGATTTATTTATCCTTTCTACTTCTCATATGGTTTTATTATATTTTTTGAGACTCGATGAGGAAAGAAATCGATTTTATGTCAAGTTACATCATCTCTTGACTGGGCAAAACTTCTAAAATGTATTCATACAAAGTGGTTAAAACTAGCTTCACCTGGAGCAAGTACAGCTGCAAAATGCTTCCCATTGCTTGGTGCATCAATATTCTAATAATGTCACTCAATGTGAAACTTCTTTTGAAGAAAAAGTACTTTTATCTTTGATATCAAGGTATCTTAAAAGAGTAATACTTATGGCAGGATTTTGAATGACTTTTGCTCATAGAAGATATTTTACATTGTTGATTTTATTAATATTGTTTGATTAAAGTAATAAAGTACCACAATTCTGATTACATCTTCCACTATTCTTTCTTATACAGCTGTTGAAACTGAAACAACTGTCATGCCTGATGTTTCTACCACATGGACTTATCAAAATACCAACTCAACACAATTAACAACTGGAATAGACACCATAAAGCCTACAAAACTCTCAACAGGTATCTCTCTCTCTCTATATATATATATATATATCTATATCTCTATATAGCTATATATCTATAAATATAGATATAGATTTAATTTTAAGTCCTTACAAATATAAATCATAGATAAATTGACATAAAGTAATATTCAGTCCTGTTTTACAGCCTCAAACGTCACTGAACGACAACCTAAAATCAGCACAGGTGAGTTTCTGCTTGATGCTATGGTGGACAGATTGTGCATGAATAAGATGAGATAATAATCTTGTTTTCATCAGGCACCATGGTGTATGCTATCGTCGGGAGCGTCGCTATGACCTCTCTCTTAATGTTGACACTGTGCTTCAGAAAGTACAGGAAAACCTCAAAACCTCAACTACAAGTTTGCTTCAACAGCACAGATCTCAGGAGAGCACATGAACAAGAGGTATGAGATGGAAATTGGAGATCACACTGTCAGAAGGTTCCTTCACAACACAACTGTCTTCCTAGAGAAAGATGACTGCCTTAGACACCAAATGAAATAAAGTAGAAAATGATTGAGTTTCTTTTCCTTGTTTCAAAAGTAAGCATATGAAGAGGGGTTTTCCAAAAGTCATTTCTCTGTTTTTCTAAAGTGTGGAATTTTCAATGACGATGTGTTAAAACCACAGTGTTACAGTAGTGTCGCACTAAAAGAATGGTTTGACATTTTAGCTAAAATGCTTCTTTACTTATAGCTGAGAGTTTTAAGGCATATTGTGTAGAGCATTGGTTTAATTGGTTAAATCTGGGTCAACATAAGAGGTGTTCAGGCACAGTATCAGATGGTACTGTAAGGCACTCCTGTTTCGGAAGCATACGCTTACTGACACAGTGTTAGATGAAAAGATAACTTCTACTGACAGGTCTTCCTCTTAAATGCAATCTTAAAGCCAGGTGAACTAACTAAGCTCAGTAAAGAAACTGAGAACTGGTAGAAACGGCTAGTCTGGCTCTGTACATACATAAAACTTAATTCTGCCTTAAAGTATCTCTGAAGCACACAGACCAAAATTTTAAATCTCAGTTAAATTAGTAGAACTTTTTCATATTTAGGTACTTATGAAATTTGGACGTAAGGGACAGCACCACTGGGTTGAGAAACTGGGGGTGTGATCCCCTTTTTAAAGAGTGTGTGTGTGTGTGTGTGTGTGTGTGTGTGTGTGTGTGTGGCCATAGAGTTTAACTTCTTAGCTTGCCCAGCCAGTCTACTGACATGTGTTTTGTAGGTGCCGTGCGGGGTTACTCCTTAGACACAGGCTGAAGAGCACAGAGCTCCTTCTGAGTAGAAGTCTCTTAGGTCAGGTTTTTCTAAATGTCTAACCGAGAGGAGACCCAGAACACGTTCGTAAGATTGTTCCTCTCAGTTGGCTTTGGAATGCCTCAGCTGTCCCAGATGTAGAAAAGCAGAGAAGATGTAGATCTGGGCAGCTATGCTCGGATTGCGGCTTTAACATACACCCAGGCAGCAGTGGAGGATGGATGGACGGATGGATGGATGGATGGATGGATGGATGGATGTTTATGGAATTGCATGCTTCTATCTTTCCTTTGGAAAGCTGTGGATTTATAAAATAAAGGTGTTACCACCTTTTTGTCAAATTCCCACAGTGTAATTATCAAGCTAATAATTAATGAAATTTTATACTATATCAATAAAAAAATTGATTTCATACACAAAAAAATATACTTCTCTCAACTTCTCTTTATTTGTTTTTGTCACTTTTCAACAGGTCAACTGTGGGCATAATGACACTGGCAAAGGGGTAGAGCATTTTCAAAAGTTACCTGAGATTTCCTCTGTCCATACTCACCAACGAAGTTTGCAGCCACCAACATCTGAACCCCTTCATGTCTATAAAAACATCTCTTTCTCCAAACTTCCTGAGGGTTCAGGATATTCACCCATAGCGGACCAAAATGACCATGACAATAACTCTGGGATCTACATAAATCCTTTGCCAGCTATAGTATCTGAAAGAACAGGTGATGGCACTTGTAGAAAACCCACATCTAAACCTATGACATGCAAAAATACAGAGAGCTGTGCAAGCAGTGCATCACCTTGTGTCTCCAGAGCCCCCTGTGAATCCACTGAAGAGAAGCCCAGAACACTTTGGTTTGGTTTAGATTTATCAGCAATAAATCAGAATTAATCTCAAAGATATGATTTAGATATTGGTTTTTTTTTTCCTGCACATTCATGGACAAATGAATTTCTACAGTTACGAGCAACACCTGCCTTCATCATTATAAGTTTGTACATTAAGTGGTACTGTTGGTGTGTTTAGTTTATGTATGCGGCAGGCTGTGTGTCTCCTAATCAAACCTGTCTTGCATTTGAAGATGAAAAATGTGTGAACTACCACTGGATAGGTTTAATACTTCTGGATAAAGTCAGGGGACATGTTGGGTTACATCTCCAATGAATGAATGCATATACCAAATAGACTGTGTATTTGCAGTTAGTGACAGCTTGTAATAAGAGTGATCTGTAATCTTCACTTTGTAAGTTTCAGTAGCAAAATGCATCTGCATTTGCAATACATGTACTTTATCAGATTTTTGGGGTTGGTGCTTATCTGAAAGTATTCTGTGGGTGGGTACTCCCTTATTTCAACAGGGGGTCGCCACAGTGGATAAAAAGCTTGTATTTTAGTGACCCCTAATGGTCATACGATTAAAGACACAGTGGCAGACAGCACTGTGCACTGAAAGAACAAACCAAGCATGAACGTCTTGCACATTACTGCAAAACTGAAACATATTTTTGTGATAAAACATCACATTGATGCCTAACTCACAATGAAGCAAACAAAGGTGGTTTCAAGCTTACTTAATATGTGATTACAAAAGACTTACTTGCTTCTTGAATTTTCATTGGACATAAAAACAGAGAAAGTGGAAAATTTCAGATTGGATACAAGCCAAGAGACAGTTCTAAAAAAGTCTCGAAAGATGAAGCAGAGAGTGAAAGGACAAGCAAAACATTGAATGTGCTGAGCTCCGTGTTTAATGCTTTATAAAAAAAATTTAAAAAATAGTTACATGTACCTTGTATGTTTGTAAAACTTTATATTATTCTAATTAAACATCTGTTCTTGGCAAACGGTTTGTTGTTCCATAAGTGTCGTTGATAATACCACTACTTAATCAGCATACTTAATAAAGGATTTATAAAGAGAGTTTGTTTTTTATTTTGTCTACCTGAGAAACAAGCTGTATAGCAAATAGGTTTTCAAACAGCTACCAAATTTTAGTCCAATATCATTTTGTCTCTATCATCTCCTAAGGAAAAAAATGTCTCTTCAGCTGCTAAATGCCGCACTAAGTTTACCTATCGCTGAATGTGTCTGCTATTTAATCCTGAACAGTTGGTGTAGAGTTGGCTTATTTGAAAAAAACTGAAACAGTTTCCTGCTGTGGCTGGGTGTTATGTGTGGACTGGTTTTTACATGAAAGAGGAAGAGTTTCAAACACATGAACATGAAAGCACCTGATTTAACATACAGACACAACTTAAGTTCGGGTTGTTGCCGTATTGGGTGGTTGTGGGGAGAATCTGACTCTGTACACTGAAGGCAAACTGGGTGTAATGGGAGCAATCTCAGGTTCATGGAGAACAACTATAGCAGTCATTATTACTATACTACAGAGCCAAGGTGAGTTTTATATGATTTAGACTTTAAAAGCGTATGTCATTCTGCTTATTACAAAGCAATAACTGTGTAACTAACACTAATGCTGACATATTGACAGCTTTGATCAGCACCAAAATCACAGTTGTTACTGGTGTGGAAGGTGAGAGATTTGACTTCAGATGTGAATATCCAAATGACTGGCAGAGCAATAAAAAGTACCTCTGCCGTGTTGATAATGAGTGCTCCAGTTACCTGATAATGACAGACAAACATGACCAGTGGGAGAGCAAAGGACGCTTCTCTGTGTATGACAACACCACTGGAGGCTTCTTCATTGTCAGGGTGGATAAACTCAATTCAGACGACAGCGGGACATACTGGTGCGGGGTGGATGTCAGCCTCCAACCTGATCGTATCAGTACCATAAAACTGAATGTTTCCCAAGGTACAGTATGTCTATTCACAGCACAGGTCACAACTGACTAAATATGGTCTTTAGTTATGCATATTTCGACTACTCCGAATAAAATATGTTTTCTGGTTAATGGGAATTGACTTATAGGGCAAACTCAGCTGAGGTTAAATAAGTAAGTAAGTTAGGTAAGTTAACTAAGGTTAAAAGATGGAAGCTGGATGTTTTCTTTGGATATCTGGCAAGCTGATGAATTAACATGACTTGACAAGAGTAAAATCTTTATTGGGGCATTCTATTTGTGATCCTAATAATAGCAACTCATATATATAAATACTATACATGAGAAATAAGTAGTGTTACTTTCCCCTTACATGTTCTGCTTTCATTAAGTTTCTGTTTCAATGAAGATGTACAGTGGGATCCAAAAGTGTGAAACTTACTTAAAGTCTTTCTTTTAAAATAGTTTCATGTAAAGTTGGAAAAAATATTCACAAATTCTGAGGATTCAGAATCCATTAAAACACACATTTCTAAACTCTTTTGCTTTAATTAACTGACCTAAAGCAAATTTGTATCATTGATTGTATTAATACTTTGTTACAAAAGGTCAGATTCAGTTGTCTCCCTTTCATTTCAGCAGCATTCAGATCATACTGAAATGTATTTAAGCAAATTGTTATAAATTTCAGAAGTCAAGCTCAGAGCAGAAGGGGCTTTCTCAGTAATTTGTGGCCAGACGAGGTTTCTATGGTAACAGTGGTAGTCTCTAAGTTACTTTTGAGGAAGGGAATAAGGCTAAATGATTTGGGTGGGCTAAAACATACCAGTATTTCACAGTGGATGACTTTAAAAAACAATCGTGTTGCTGAAAATAAGTTTGAGAGTTGTGGCCTGAACAGAAAGCAGTATTTAAGGAGACAAATAAGGAAGAGAATGATGCAGCAGTGTATCAAACCTACAGCGAAACATGGTGGTTAGAAACGGTTTTGGGGTCAAACACGTGCACAGCATCGACTTCACCCTGAACAAGGAGAAGTAGCACTTCCACCCCCTGGTTTGCATGTTTGTAGAGAAAGATTTACATTGCAGCAAGATGTTGTGCAATAAAGATTTGATTTATTTATTCATTTATTTTTTAAAATATTGTAGACTTAGGCAGGGATAACACTGACACTGGTTATGAGGTTTTGTACAGATTTGTGAAGCCCATGCCAGCTAAAGAAAAATAAAGGGGCAAATCAAAGTATTCTGAAATGTATTTTTTTCAGACGTTCACCATTTCACAGGGTAGAAGTATTTTCACTGGTGGTGTCAGACCTTTGGATCCCCCTGTGTATATTTTTATTTTATTTGTATACTTATAAATTCCTTTTTGTGTTTGTGATTTCCAGTACAAGTAATACCAGCCCATCCAAAGCAGAGTAAGTGATATGTGTGTGCATGTGTGTTTTCATCCATTCTATCAGCATTCAGATTTATATATGCGTAAGTGTTCGGTCATATAAGTCTCAGTTGTTGTTCCCTCCTGCAGACCTCCACCTGTCACTGGTTGTGACTGCTGTGGTGTGTGTGGCAGCACTCCTGTTTGTGTGTCTTTTTACATTATGTCTTCTGCTGGCTGTGAAACAGAGAAGATCAGGCCCACCACAGAATAAAGAGGTTTGTCCACCACAGAAGCTTTTACACATGCTAGCAGCATCGCAACAGCAAACTGGGTCAACACTCTACATTTACAGTTTCTCAGCAATTAGTCAGTAACATTTAGGAAATTTGGGATGTTCATGAACATAAAAATAAAACAGGCCAAAATGTAAAGAGGGTGACAATGATGAAACATATAAAGTCAGACTATAACAGGTCATAGGCTTACTCTGAAAACCATGCCCGCTGTAGGGAAAAATAGTCATACCACTGTATGCAGCTGAGGATTGAAACACACGCACACACACACAGTGATTTTCCTATTTCCCGTATATTATTTTTAGCATTTGTTAGAAAGCTAATAAAAGCAGTGTGTTAGCTAAAGTGCAAATATAATAACATCACTCACAGGTTTCTGAATTATCCACCATGACAACACAAGTCAAAATGCTTTAACCAAAAGAAGAAAAAAATATAGTAGCCTAAAACTGACTTATCATATTTGTCTTATCAGTGACAAAATTATTGCACAGGTGTACTCAGTGTCAGGATTCTACAGTTTTCCTTTTCTTCCTGCTGATGCACTGCAGCTTTTAGGTATTTTTCAGTTTTTTGCTAGCAGAAGGAATTGACACAGAGGTACATTCATGAAATACATTGGAAATCACTGAACTTGTTTGCTCTCTGATGTGGGTGGAACTTAACTGTGCTCAAGTGCTGTTTTTTTTTATTTTTATGTCAGACTGGAAGTTAGCATCACCATGGGCTTTTTGGATTACTGCAGAAAATAAGATCAGAGGGAAATAAAAGTTTATGATTCTTAAGCATTGCTTTCAGCAAGATAATCTTCAAAAATTAATGCAACTTTGTATGCTTTTCTGAAACATAAATACAGATGCCAAAAGTAAATCACTAACATTAGGTTTTAAAGAAACTACACGGTGGTCACATAACTTCAGCGTCATCACCACTAAGCTCATGTGTTTTCTGTGTGATGTCATTGAATGTTCCTACCAAGGTCTGTAGTTTCATTTAGCCACTTATTACAAATGCCTTACAAATTACAAATACAAATTACAAAAGACAGATGTAGCCACTGCAACATCACCTTCAGCTTCAGTGTTAACGTTTTGCCTGATGCCATGTTGATTTTTTGTAGCCAGAATTTACCATATTTGGATGAGAGGGTGGAGTGCTCAGTTATCAGCTATCACGAGCAAGCTTGGTTAGTAAGCTGCAACCATAAACTCCATGGGTGCAATGCACAGATACAATACCAGATTATTAGTGCCAAATAAAAGACTAAAAAAACAACAACTAGAATTTCACCAAAACCAAAGCACAAACGTCTTTACCATAAGTAAGTCATAATATTACTCAGAGTATTTCATTAAAATACTCCAAAAGGGACCAACACCACAAACACAATGGAGAGATCCAATCCAGTGACTCCAATTAATGGAGGTGAGGCCTAGCAGCCCCCAGTCGGCCCCAGCTGTGTCAGGACACCAGTCAGGATGAGTTACTGTATAATCTTTTTATGCTTCCCCTATACAATAGTCCCTTACCATTAAAGTGCATCCTCAGAAAGCTGCTAGTGTTGCTGTTTGCTGAAAATATCCCATAGTCTAGTAAATACAAAAATGTGATCTTTCATGTGCACTGTAAGTTCTCCTCTGTTCTCCTCCCAGATATCTTCTGACTATGAGACTATGATGCCAGGCGTAAAAACTGAGCCTGAATGCTGCTGCAGCTGTTCGGTCCCAGACTGCACTAATCCTTCAGCTTTACCACCACCACCTCCTGACTTCTGCCCCAGCTTCTTATCAAAGAATCGGGAGTCTGCTCTCTCATTTGGCCTTGGTGAATATGTTGATGTGGATGTACCAGGGCACATCTGCCAGTACCAGCATCTGGATCTCAGCCAGTTAGAGGAGCATGTCTATCACAGTCTTCATGGAAACAGCTGTCCTAAACATGAACTTGCTAAAGAGGAGATTAACTGTTGATGTGAATATGAAAGGATAATTCTAGCTTAATTACAACTTAAGTCTTAGAAGTAATGGTTTCCATCATATCATGGCTTCTCACAAACGTACTGGTGACATACAGTAGCTCAGTAAATGTGTTAGTAACAGAAATGATGAGCTCAACTGTGACATTACGATCCTGGTTTAATATACCCGAATTATCCTTTACTATGTCTGGATGAAAGAAAGAGATGAGAAATTCAAAAGTTTGGGATCTTTTGCAAGTTCTTAAAGTGTACATTTTTGCTTTGTTTTGTTATTTGTAGAAGAAAATGTGACATTTTAAATGGCACAAAGAAAAGACCAAAAAAGAATTTGGATGGACATTTAAATGTCTCAGCTTGCTTTGTGGTATATATTTGCCAAAATAAACCAAGTGGTTTGTATCTTTGAAGCTTTTCTTGTGGTAATTGTTTACTGACCTGCTACCTCTTGATCGCTCATGGTGAGAGAAGTGCATGGGAGGGACATGTTGATGGTCATGATTTTGGAGAGAGAATTAGACAGAGGAAACTGGTCAAAGAAAGGAAGTGCAACAAGAAAGAGGAACCCACAGGAAAAACAGACTTGCCTTCATTTGAACAGCATTACAAAAGCGCAAAATTTGGTTAAGAAAAGAAAACGCCAGGGAGAGTAACAAAAAGAAATAGTATATGAAGCATGGAGATGACTTTGATCTTAGTGATCTTTCTTCTGGGAGGTAAGTTTACTGAGATTAATTCATTTGTCCTTTATTAACTGAACATTTATGCAAAGTAGTACACGTTTTATGAGATAATACCTCATTTGCATACTTAAACACACAAGTTCAGAGAACTTGTAATACAAAAATAATTGTCTTAATGTAAGTGATCAGCAGGGAAAGTTTCATGGTTATAGCTATTACTTACATTTTTTTTCAAAAAGTCAATTAAAAAAAATCTGTAATTTTATGATACATATTTTTAAAGTCCAATTTATCCAAAAAAAAAAAAAAGGAAAATTTTCCTCAAACCCTACACTTACATCTGACAAACTCTCCAGCTGTATTCATGCCTATATTCTGAAAGGGATTTGTTAACATAGATTTCAGAGCCCGATTAAAAGAAAAATCCCCTCTGTAAAAACCTTTTGACTCAAGTTTTTAGATTTCTGTAGTTAAAAGTATGCACATTACTGAATATTTAGTTAGATAATGCCTCATATAAACATGACATTAAAAAAGTCTAATGAACGATGCAATGAAACACAGAAGTTTCATGTTGATCTCTATTAACTGCACTGTACATGTGCATTATAGACATAGAATCTGTGCTCTGTGCTTTAGGAAGCAAAAATGATCACAAAGGAGACCTATTATGCTTTTCTTTATCCACTTTCATATACATGTATGCTGTTATGGTACTATATATGAATATTAAACATGGTCAAAGTTTCAAATAATGAGGTCAGCAAATGTGAATGTAATCCTCATGAACCAAAAGCTTGGGCTTCAGCTCTAAATTTTTTTTTTCTCTAAACATTTCTTTCTGCTCTTGGCTCTGTATGATGCCAAAGAGAGGGATATCCCGACAGTTTTCATCTCAGGCACAGCTCTGTTCTAATCTTTTTGTTTTTCAGCAACAGCCAGTAAGAAGAAAGTTGTCTAAAAGGGGGTGGTCTTAAAGAAAGAAGAACTAAAACAGCTAGTTTCAGACAGTGGCTCAACAGAGGGCCTGCACTAAGCTACTGTTGTAGGTTCAAAAATAAAAATATGTAGTTGGAAATGAGAGTCATAGGGCCCCTTTAAACATTAGAGAGCCACTGCTTTAATGAGCACAATATACAGTATATACAGGTGTTTACAGAAAATACAGAGTATAACTAGCTCGAATCAACTCTTCTGATTGCAAAACAAATCAAGATCTGACTTCTGTTGCTTTGTGTGTGCGTTTTGTCTAGGATCATGGGAGACTGAAGCTCTGTCAGTAGCAGAAAGGATGGGCAAGGACATCACAATAACCTGCTCTCATGCCAACGCCTTCTCCAACGTCAAATATTTCTGCAAAGAATCGTGCACGGATCAAGACGTCCTCATAACTAGCAGAGAGGCAAAGAAAGATTCAAATGAGAAATACAGTATTAAAGATGAAGGAAACACATTCTACGTCACCATCTCTGATCTGAAAGAGGATGACTCAGGAACTTACTGGTGTGGAATTGAGAGAGTTGGTATTGACACATATAATGAAGTAGCCATTACAGTTGTAGGTGAGTTGATTCAGCACTATATGAATAGGTTTCATTATCCAATTTTTCCTTACTAACAAGTTCCCTGTCACTAAAGCATGACTGACATTTCACAACAGTGTGTCAAAAATGTGTTTTTTGCAAGAGACAATGAGAAAAGAAATGAGATGTTAGCTCAACAGATCACAGAACTGAGACAAAAATAACAAGCTTAACTTTTTGTCTTTTATGCACAGTGGACCCAGATAAGGCAGATCATGCAAATGCTTCTTCCTCTAGTAAGCAACTCACTGTGTGTGTGTATATTTATGTGTGTGAGAGATGAAGTCCCGTGTGCTATATCATTACTAATTTATAACTTTTTCAGAGACACTGGTGTATACTGGAGTAACTCTTGCTGTATTGGTGCTGGTGCTGGGGATGGCCTTTCTAATTTTTTTCAGACATCGAAGCAGAGACATCAGCAAGTCATCTGGTAAAAAAGTTAACCAACTCATTTAAGAATAGCTTCAAAATACTCATTTAACTGTAGTTTCAAACACCCACTGCAATTATTCAGCAATAATACAACACATAACTGATTGTTTTCAAGAAGTCAAAGTAGGGTAAGGGTGAGGGTGCTTTTGATTTCACAGGAATTTAAACTTTGCCAATGTGTTGTCACTCTCTTCACAGGGAAGGACGACGATGTAGTAGATGCATCACCATCCATTCAGAAACAAGATGCACACCATGCCAACAACAGGTCCCCAGCCAAGAAGGATCAAGAAACAGATGGCAGAACTAACCGCATCAGCACCAATCAGCACCAAGATACCAAAAGAGATGAACATGTTTACTGCAATGTCACTGTTTCATCAGAGCCTGAGAAGCAATCAGACAATCTCTGTTACACAACTGTTACCTTCAAAAATCACACAGAGTGCAGCACCGCTACCACTAAATACTCGTTCCTTAAACACAAATCAACAGCAGAATCAACGATCTACAGCAATGTCTGAACTCAGTGCTGATATATGCTAATGTGATTTAATTAGTTTTAACAATTCTGAATTAAGTTATTTAACTTCATGTCAGACATACTGTATATTGTGGGAAATATGTACATAACAAGCAATACATAGATTTTTGTCTCTCTCTTTTATTGTGTTTTATATGGGTCAATATGAGACAGAAACTGAGAAAGTGATATGAGCAAACAAAGAGGTTATAGGGGACAAGGATCACATGTATAGCTCTAACTCCAACTCTGTTTGATTAACCTCAGGACACCAATAGCTCAGATGCTGACTGTTCTCTGTTGAGTACTGAGGCATATCACTTTTTCACATGAATAATATTTTTTTTCTTGAGTAATAAATCTTGCTTAAATATAATCTCTCTGAAAACAAACAGAGGTTGAAGTTTCATAAACAACCACAGAAGACCTTTTCTGCACATTTGTTTTTCTCTCGAAGCTGATTGTACAGCAGCAATAATCAATGTTAAGTGATAAATATTAGCAATTTACAGAAGTACCCTGCCTGTGATCAGGTCTAACCTGACCCAATGTAGTGCAAGGATTGTACAGTATTTTTTTTTTTCATGAAACAAAGTAAATGGAAATGTTTAAAAAGGAGAGGAACATACGATAAAACTGTATCTAAAAGCATACTCTAGTCCGAATAAGCTGATGAGTTTGTAAACTTGTAGCTTTTCCCCGTGGTTTGGTTTCTTTTCACAAAGAGAAAACTCCAAGCGAACCAAAATGCGTCAATACAAACCACGTGAGAACGTTCAGTCCGCTTATTGGTCAGATCTGTATGGGGCGGGAGCAACAAAAGTAAATACAGGAAGAAGGTGCTGTGTTTTGGCCAATGGAGAATTTACATTCATTTTACGGCTAGTTGCAGCACGTACTGACAGTTTGTGTACTTTGCATATCTACGGTACCCTGCCGCATCCCAGAATGCAAAGCATGCCTGGCTACGTGAAGGCGTTTAGCTCAAACCTGCAGCGTACACCTGGTAGTTGGGTCGTGTTCACATCATAAACGAACTGCTGTGAAGTTCGTTTGGAACAGGACCGAATCGCACCAAGCGGGTAAACGAACCAGAGTTTGAAAGTTTCATTTGTTGTAACTGCATGACCGATATTAAAAGTCATCATGTGCTGAGTGACAGGTAAAATTATTCTGCTGTTTGGCTTCATAGGGACTGAAATTTATTTTGATTGCTGTGATGAAATAACATTTTTATTCATTTATTTTTTTGTAACAGCTGGTGTGAGCTTTTTGCCTGTGACGGGAAATAAGGACAGATCTGTCAACATTAACTAAGTACAGTAAAGATGTAAAGAAACATGAAAAATATTTTTGCACAGGCAAGCTATTAACTCAATTAAGTACAGTACTTGAATACAAACTTAAAGTAATTGCAGTTATTAGAATACTTCTGTTCATTTCATTGTTGTTTTTATAGTTCTGGTCTTCACTTCAGAGGAAAATGTATTTTACTCCATAAAATTTATCAGACAACTATAGTCACAAATACCTCTGTGATCAGCTTTTAAAACATATACAGTTACAACATAAACTACAGTTAGGTCCGTACAATTTTGAAAATTAAACATTTTTGTCAGAAAGATGTGATTGAACTGAAGACTTTCATCTTTAGTTCAAGGGGTTTAACAAAAATATTAACCATTCAGGAATTGCAGCCTAATACATAGTCCCCATTTTCAGGGGTCCAAATATAGTTGGACATAATTTTACATAGAAGGTTTGTTTTTAATAATTAGATGACAATCCTTTGTAGTCAATGACTGCCTGAAGTCTAGAACCCATGAGCATCACCAAATGCCAGGCCTTTACTGCAGCTGCCTTCAGGGGTTGTTGTTTGTGGGTCTTTCTGCATTTCGTGTTGTATTTAATAACCCATATAATACCATAATACCACATTTCTTTACCTCTTAGGTTGGCAAACTCTTGGGTTGCTTTTGCAGCACTTTTTGAAGCACTATCTGATCAATTTTACAGCATTTGGCATCTGAGCAGAGAGTATAGCTCTGTACACTTGACAATTCATCCTGCTGCTTCTGTCAGCATCAATACTAGTGGCCTGGTTCCACTGGCAGCCATACATGCCCATGTCATAGCATTGCCTCCACCATGTTCGACAGATAATGTGCTATGCTAATCTTGCACCTTGTTGTAAACATTCATGAACATTCATGAAGGTATATCTTGATTGCAGACCTTGACAATCACACAGCTACCTCCTTGGGAGTGTTCTTGACTTGGCTGGATGTTGTGAAGTTGTTTTTCACAACCACAAAAATAATTCTGCCATCATGTACTTTAGTTGTCTTCTGTGGTTTTTCAGAACTTTTAGTGTTGCTGAGCTGGCCAGCACATCCCCTGTTTTTAAGAATGCACCAGATTGTTGATTTTGCCACTCTAACGTTTTTGCTATCTCTCTGATAGGTTTATTTTGGTTTCTTAGCCTAATCCTAATGATGGCCTCCTTCACTTGCATCGACATCTCTTTGGACCCCATACTGAGAATTGCAATGAAACAGCTACCAAATACATGTTCAATACCTGGAATGAACTCCAGATCTTTTATCTGCTTCATTTGTCGTGGAATAAAGAGGTTCACATTATGAAACTGTCACTTAATTTCAGTTAACTGTCCAATTACTTTTGTGTGTCTGAAAAATGGGGACTTTGTATCAGAATGGCTATAATTCCTAAACAGTTAATGCAACACTTTCATTAAACTTGAATTAAGGCCCAAAGTCTACATTTCAATAACATCTTGATTGTTTGATTTAAAATCCACTGTAGTGGTATACAGAGCACAAAATCCTATTATGTAGTGTAACTACATGACCGATATGAACACAGTTTTTCATACAGGTTTTAAGCTAGTCAGTTGTCATATTTCCATGCATCTTGATAGAATACATGAATACATTTTCACACAGTGGGTTGTGAACTAGAATACCTGCTGTCTGGATATAAATATCTGGTATTGTAATTATTTTGATCCAAAGATAAGGGGGGCATTGTTCTGTATTGTTCCGTACTTTGTTCCAAACAGAGATCATGAGATGCAGCAGGTGATTAGCTACTCTATGAGTCAACACTCTCACTCTCCATCTCTCTGTCTCGTCTCCCTTTCTGTCTCTGTTTCTCTCACTCTTTCTGCACAAAAAGACCAACATCCTCTTTCTTCAACATCATACAAATATTTCATATTACGTGGTAGAAAAACAGAGCGGACACACTTTTATTTGTACAGAGAGGCAGAAGGTGTACCACTGACAATATAACAGGTAGATCAGAGAAGAGCACACAGATGACTTGATGATCTATCATGTAGGAATTTAGCTTAATAATATTTTAGATTAAAACTGTGGAAAACAGTAAAAAGTTTCTGACTGAAACAATGAGAATACCATTAAAAGTCATCCTGTGCTTAGTGACAGGTAAAATTATTCTGCTGTTTGGCTTTCTTGGGACTGAAATTTATTTTAAATGTTGAAATAAAATTTTTATTTATTAAATTTTTTTGCAACAGCTGTTGTGAGCTATTTGACTGTGATGGGAAATGAGGACAGACCTGTCAACATTAACTGTAAGTACAGTGAAGATGTGGTTTTCCTACCTCTACTCTTCAGTTCTGAGGAAAATATTGCATTTTTTTCTCCCTATACATTTAGCAGACAGCTATAGTCACAAACATCTCTGTGATCAGCTCTTACCAAGTTACATATTAAACTGTGGAGCTGTTGAAATTAGCTTTATCTTAAAAAAAAACAGCAACAGTGATTACTTATTATTGTGAATTAATGCATCATCATAAATCATACAGGTCACCTAGAGGTCATCAACTATCAAACCACATCTACACAGTCCTGGTGAACAGATTAACTAAATCCTGAGAATTAAAATCTTAAAAAAATAGCAACAAAATTTACTTTATTGCTTTGAATGCAAGATTTACTTGTAAAGCAAAACATGGAAATATTTCCTCTCATAAGAACTAAATTAGATTTCTGTGATCATGGTGGGTTGTGTGGACAGGTTTTATTTGGACTTCAACCATCAGGTTTTAACCTTCCTTCTTTTTACCCCTAATACAGCTGAAACCAAGGAATCAGACACTCAAAGTTTGCAGGGAATAGTACAAACAAAACGTGCTGGCATGCTGACAAAACGTGATGTACATAAAGACCAAAATAATGCACCCGATGACCAACATAATACACATGATGACTCCAATAATGCACAGGATGACCAACATAATGCACATGATGACAAACCTGACTTAGGTAGGTGTCACTGACAAACGTTTGCTGTTCATGTCTCATTAAGTATACAAAATCTTGTTGTTTGTACTGTTTTCCCCTGTTTGCAGGCCTGCCTGTCGGTATTGGAGTGTGTCTGGGACTGTTAGCGTTGATTGCTGTGAATGTACTAATACTGTACAGACAGAAACTCCTCGTGATGCCAGGTGAGGGATGGAAATTTATCAAAACTGCTTACATGCAAATTTCCACACACATATGCTTTGATGTATGTTTTTCAGTTTTCCGTTTATGAGCATTCTTCTTTTTTTCTGGGAAAAAATAAAAACTGGTTGTCTGTCAAAGTAAACTTAATTACAGGGCCTTTTGAAATGTAAATGTTATGTTTATTATATTTCAATCAGGCCCACTATAGTCAAAAGAAGATTCCACCTTCTTTGGTGGTATGGGTCAGTTCTGAGACCTCTCTCTATATATATATATAGTATATAAGATATGTGTGTGTGTGTGTGTGTGTGTGTGTGTGTGTGTAAACCTTTTATCTCTCGCCACTTTTATTCCTTTGTCCTTTTTTGAACATCTAATGTTTCAGACACTTTTCAGACACCAACAGCTTTCAGACTTCAGTTACACTTCAAGGATTCAGCTACAACAAACAAGCATTCCAGGTCATTTCAACAGTGTGCAATACATTGCACATCTTTAAGAGCAAGATATATAAAGTTTTTAAGTAACAAAGTTAGAGTGGTTCATTTCATACCTCCTGAAAATGTACATACAGGTATTACACAATAATTAATGACATTTCTGGGGGGGGGGGGGGGAG
>VUQI01062574.1:11466-22727 GCA_015106735.1 Paratilapia polleni | reverse complement strand
TTGGATAATTTCATGCTCCCAACTTTGTGGGAACAGTTTGGGGATGGCCCCTTCCTGTTCCAACATGACTGCTCACCAGTGCACAAAGCAAGGTCCATAAAGACACGGATGAGTGAGTTTGGTGTGGAAGAACTTGACTGGCCTGCACAGAGTCCTGACCTCATCCTGACAGAACACCTTTGGGATGAATTAGAGCGGAGACTGCGAGCCAGGCCTTCTCGTCCAACATCAGTGTCTGACCTCACAAATATCTGGAAAAATGGTCAAAAATTCCCATAAACACACTCCTAAACCTTGTGGAAAGCCTTCCCAGAAGAGTTGAAGCTGTTATAGCTGCAAAGGGTGGGCCGACATCATATTAAACCCTATAGATTATAAATGGGATGTCACTCAAGTTCATATGCGTGTGAAGGCAGACGAGCGAATACTTTTGGCAATATAGTGTATACATATATATTTTTGTCCACACTAAGCTATGGTTATGGTTGCTCAGTGGTCATTGCTTGTACGAACAGTGATATCAAAACAGGGGCACAACAATTTATACCCAAGCTTGACTTCTTGCAGGCTTCTCAGAAACAAATGGTGTTTCAGAGAGTTTTTCAAAGTTTTCTGTAAAACATCTTATCTTTTTTAACTGTTGCAGCAATCTCCATTTGTGCCATTTGAGATTCAATTCAATTCAATTCAATTTTATTTATATAGCACCAAATCACAACAACAGTCACCTCAAAGCGCTTTATATTGTGGGGTAAAGACCCTACAGTATTAGACAGAAAACCCCAACAGTCAGATGACCCCCTATGGGAAGGAAAAACTCCCTTTTAACAGGAAGAAATCTCTGGCAGAACCAGGCTCAGGGAGGGGCAGCAATCTGCCGCGACCAGTTGGGGGTGAGAATCCCTTTCCACCTGTATTTATGTGTCAGAGAGCTCTGCAGAGACTGACCTGCTTGTAAGCCTGTCCCTTCATTCTGCGCCAGATTACAAAAATTCTGAGATGCACAACAAGTCGAAAAAACAAAGCAAGGCTGACAACAGACAATAAGCAAAAAATGTTTATTAGAACACAATGCTGGGATTAGCCAGTTTGAAGAAAATATTCTAAAAGCACAGTGTTTGGGTGACAAAAACGTACTTAGCGTAAACTAAAGCCCCGCTTGGACACATGTATACATTTTCAAATTTAGCCATCTTAGGCCACATAAAAAAAAATCCATATCAATGCAGAGGACTCTGGCCAAACAATGACAGGTAATTGAGCAACAAAAAAAAAGTTTAACTGCATTCACCTTTAGTTACAAAGCAACATCATCAGCGGGGCAATCCTTTGGTCAGTCAAAAACAAACGCACATTCCTGATCGATTTGATGTAGCAGAGTTTACCTCGAGACTTTTGCAGTTAAAGAAAAAAATGTTACTGCTGTGATAACTTTCCAGAGAAGAAAAGAATGAGTACTGTGCATTCTGTTAGGCCTTAAAATGTATTATTACTACTCAAATTGGACTTCCTGGTTCCTGTTGCCTTTCACCAGCTGCTGGTGTCACAGATAACGTCAAGGTGTCCTTCAGTATCAGTCTCATGATTTGCTTTGTTTATGAATGCTGTTTGCTTTAGTTTTCACTTGCTGTTTGGTTAGGTTTAGGCACTGACACTTCTTACCTAGGTTTAGGGAAAGGTCAAGGTTTGGGTTCCATTTATCCTGCATGTTTAAAAATAATCCAGTGCCACTGGATTAAAAACCAATGGAGTCAAGGGGAACCAAGGGGTCATGAACAAGCGTCCATATGTGACAAGTTTAGGGTGAGACCCGTGTTATGGTACCGACGTTAAAGGACACGTTGTGCATATCTCTGACACGTAAGGGGCGAGGCTTTGACAGAATGGCAGTATTTTGAGTATTTTGGAAATGACAATATTTTCATCTGCCGGCACCTCAAACAAGAAGGCACCACCAAAGCAAACCCCTGTGCTATTTAAACACAGCGTTGTGTCTTCAGCCATCTCCACTTAGTGAGGTCATTCCAGACTAATGGTCACACAGTGACAGTACGGGTTTGTTGCTACTCTTCTTAAAATGGAAGAAAAGCATCCTGGTATATACATACTTTGAAGGCCTTCCTGGAACATTGCAGTGTGGGTTTAGTAACGCAATGCAACAGAGCACATCTCTGTGTGTTGATGAAATGATATGGCTGATGTCCTGCAGACCGAGAAGGAGATTTAAACAAAAGAGAGGACAAGGGAAAGAGACAGAGAGGGGGACACAGAGATTCTGATTCTCAATGCGGATGTGTGTGTGTGTGTGTGTGTGTCTGACGCCGTGTCTAAATGAACCAGGGTGTGATGAGGTCACTGCTGTCTGTCCGTAAACACTGTTAGCCCTGTTAGGAAGACACACACACCTACACACACACAGATGTCTCCGGTGTGGAGACAGCAGCACCTGTGGTCAGCATTAGAGGGGTTTCAGATGGTCGATAACCATCTAACCATCACTGTGTTTGTCTTCTTTTTTTCCCCCATTAAATCTCTAGCTCTCTATCCACTTGCATCTCTCCTACAATATCACTGACACCTCTTTTTCTCCTCAGATGTGTTTATCTCCCTTTTTCCTCTCATGTTTTTTTTCCTTCTCTTTCATCTTCAACCTCCTGTTTTTACTGTCTCTCTGTCTTTTTTGCCTGGATAACATTACCAAAAACTCTTTCTCTAACCATTTAGCCCTACCCATTTTCCATCTCTCACATCTCTATCTTTTCCCACTTCTCCTATCTCTCTCTCTCTTCCAGTCCTATTCACCTACTTGTCTTTCCTTTTCCATTAATCAATAGTTTTCTTTTTGCACACTCCTCTCTTTTTTCTTCATTTTTCTTAATTTCAGTAGCTCATGAGTCAAAGCAAAATTACTTTCAGCAGTTGTCTTATCTGTTTGAACACTGACTTATCAATCTGCTATTAACTTTTACAATTCCGGTGATAAAGTCATGATGAATAATTAAAGGCTTATTGAGGAAGCGGTTAAAGATACTTAAAGTGAATCTTGGTAAAAATGGACAAGCTGATGATGTCACAAAAATTAAAGTGAGAGTTTACAGGAAAGGAGAAGATATCCCTCTCTCTGAGTCACTTTGTGTCTCTGCTGTTTTCCCCTTTCTCTCCAAGGTTTCTCATCAGGTCTGTGGCTATTGATTGTTTTAATAATAGATTACTGAAGATGATCATCTGAAACTTTAATGATACTTGAGGAAAAAATGAAACTGTAGCCAGTTTACAAAGACAGAAAGAGGACCAGAGATAAAAATATAAAAGACAATCAAAAATAAATAAATAAGAATCCTTCCATTAACTATGCTTATATGATGTACCTATAGGTACTCAGTCTTTGCTACAAACTTTGATTCTGTTTGTGGTGGGGTAGTGTGGGAGGAGGGCTTATGCACGAGCATGCTCTCCTTTCGTTCTGATATATCAGCCGATATTTTTTTTCTTTCAGACATACGAAACATAAACAGATTTCCCTAACATTTGTTATGTGTAGTTATTTATGAGTCCTTACTAAGATAATATGACGGTGCAGTTTAAAAATAATACTGTTTTATTGTCACAGCAAATTGTGGATTATTGTGTTTGTGGTGTTCCAAACAAGTGATGCGAACAGGGAATTTGCTCTCTGGTGGACAAACTATGCAACATCAATTATCATAACATGGCTGAAGGGTCTCCTCTTTACTTTTTTAACTGTCATTTATCAGGCATTATAAATGCTGATACCGATATATCGGCAAATATTTAATATCGGTCAATATACATGTGTCGGGCTTTAATACTCATACAGTCGGTCTGCCACTGTCCACCTAAATTCATTACATTCCTTTTTTCACAAACTAATTTACTTCCTACGTTACCTACGTTTTGCACTCTGGATGGTTTAAATTATTTTTTATAGTTCCATCATAAATGCAGAACCTAACCTAAAGCCAGTGTCTCTGCCAGCAGGTTGTCTGATCTTATGTCAAATACTTAAACTGGAGATCTAAGAAAATGTTTTTAAGACTTCCACCCACCATGCCCACATATCACTCACCCCCATTAACCAGAATAGAATCAACCAATCAAATGAGAAGAGACAAAACAGGAAGTGCCTCAGGAAGCAGCAACATCCTGGCAGCAAATCAGTGCTGGCAAGCACATACACATCGAAATTAATGCAGACCCTCACTGACATAATACATTCCCCAAGCTTTCCTTAAACAACTTTTACAAATTCTAAAATCAATTCATGACCGTGACACAGGACAAAATGTCCTCTCAATGTCTAAAACCTTGTTTTTTTTTCTTTTCATAGAGAGGTATGGCTTTCCCCAAGGCCCATTTGGTTTGTGAGTTTTATGTATATGTGTGTGTATGTGTGCATATTGTTGCACAGCCATATCTGTCATCACTCACATACTCACTCATATGCACACCCATGCATACCCTCGATTCAACAGAAATTCATACGGTCATATCTGTTTGTGAGTGTGCCTCTGAGACCCACACACACCCACACACACACATACACGGGGCCTCGGTGGGATTAGTCTGGCAGGCTGCCTCAGAAATGAGTGGAGGTTTTCTGCAGCCTATCATTAAAACTGCTGACACCTCCACATCCAGGCCTCCACTGGAATATCATTTGTCTGAGGTCCAGTGAGCAGTCAAGGACTTAGTGTACAAATCACCATGTCACACCAAAACACTGCCAACACACACTGCACGAGTAAGACTGTGGCTAAAGAGATGGTTTTAGCCTGCAAAAA
The DNA here is from genome assembly GCA_015106735.1 of Paratilapia polleni. Classification (NCBI taxonomy): domain Eukaryota; kingdom Metazoa; phylum Chordata; class Actinopteri; order Cichliformes; family Cichlidae; genus Paratilapia; species Paratilapia polleni. Next base: position 17,925 of record VUQI01062574.1, on the reverse strand, counting down.
AGGTGTAGTGCGTGTAAAAGAATGTGTATATTATTATTAGATGTTCTTTGAAATGCTGTGGAAGAAATATTTCTGAGAAGTAGGGATGGGTACTGATGGCCAGTATACAACTGTTAACGGAGGATTGTGCCAAGTGCCAAGAGGTTTTTTAATTTCTTATGACCCCTAATAATTTAGCTGCTAGTGTCACATGATCATATCACATATCACATTACCGTGTGTTTACAGTCACAGCTGACAGGGCAAAATGTAAACAGTCTGGACTTGCTTTACTCTGACCTCAAGCCAAGGTAGCACTCACTATCATTATCAAAATAAGTTTGTTAGCATGGGTTTTAAGTACTTCTTAAAATGTTCATAATTAGTTCTGACATAAAGACAAGCAATCTTTTCACCTGTTCCCATTTACCACCTCTACAGCAGCTCCACCCAACACTGTTCATATTAGCTTAACGAGCTGTTGTAATCACATTACATTTTTCAGTAACGCAGTAATGTAACGTGTTACTGTACTAAATTCAGTAATCAGATTACAATTACATTTATGTCATTACTTGCGTTACAAAGGTTCTTCAGATAGATCAGAACGGGCGGATAGAAAGAAAAAAAACATCAAACATACCTTTCTCTTCCCGCGCACTTTCGCTACAATCAGAAAAATGGTGGAGCGGTCTACAACTTTTGAGGAGTGGAGATATGGACATTACTTCTTTTTTTTTTATTGCACAAAAGGACAAGAGTGCAATGGTAAAGTGCAAACTGCGTCCACGACAGAAGCAACTGCATTATACTGCTGACAAAACTTTGGCTCTTTGTAAACATCTGCACAGACAGGATGTTAACACAAAGCTAGTGAAGTACCCAGAGTGATGTTAAAGCTGAGTATACAGTATGCTGACCCCAGCCCAGCAGCCAGAGCCTGACCTTCAATAGGTAACAAAGACAGTGATAAGCAGTCAGGCTTGTAGCATTGTAGCATCTGTTTCCACCTGTACATGTTTCTGCAGTAGACTCACTGTGGTGATCACTTTGAAGTCTCTTTGGGCTGGTTTTCAACTTTGCTTTGTGTTGTCAGCTTTGAGTTCAAACTTTTAAAAATTCAAAGAAAGGTCGCATGTATGTCCTCATTGGGATAGGGATTTGTGTCAGCATGTGGGACTGTAACCTAAGGTTTACATTGTTAACTGATATGACAATGCATTTCAGGTCATGTTATGGAGTAATGCAAAAGTAACGTAATAGTAGTGTAATGAAGTACTTTCTCTTCTGAGTAATTTGTCTAATTTGTAGGGTCTTTACCCTAAAATATAAAGCGCCTTGAGGCGACTGTTGTTGTGATTTGGCGCTGTACAAATAAAATTGAATTGAATTGAATTGAATTAATTAAGTAACGTACTGCATTACTTTTAAGAAAAGTAACAAGTAATGAGTAGTAAATTCCTTTTTTGGCGTAATGACCCCAATACTGAACATGAATAGCTCAGAATAAGCTAAAATGATAGCTGTTTGCCACATATCTTTAGATTTGGCAGAATCTTGTAAACATAGCTACAGACAGCAGCGGTGGCACGCTTAAAGGAGTGTCACAGCTTCCCCCTCTAAGTTTTTTAGAGTTTGCACCAAACATGGCTGTGGCTCAGGAGGTAGAGCAGGTCATCTAGTTGGAAGGTTGGTGGATCAATTCCTGGCTCCCCAAGTCTGCATGTCAAAGTGTCCTTGGCCAAGATACTGAACACTGAATTGTCCCCAGTGCATCCATCTGAGTGTGTGTGTGTGTGTGTGTGATTGTTGAAAGGCATAGAATAATGTGTGCGTGTGAATGAATGAATATGGCTTGTAGTCAAAAGTGTTTTGAGTGCTCATTTAGAGTAGAAAAGCACTATTTAAGTACCAGTCCAGTAAAGCAGCCCTGGCAACCAGAGATAACTAACTTTGTATTGATCATGGCTGTTAATATTTTGAACTCTAAGAGATTACCAGAGCCCATGGGCCCAGAGGCAACAAATTCATCAGACTGAAACTGAAAGTATTTTCGTCTGAAGTCAAAAATAAAGAATTTATCTGATTTAAGTAAACAGCAATAGGAAGAAATGGCAGTCATGGACAAGTCACTGAGTAAAAACAAACAAAAGAAAACAAACAAACAAAAAGCCCAAAAAACATATGGTCTGAATTTACTGGCTGAAGGGAGAATACTACAGCTAGAATGACTCTCGCCTGTTTTGTTCAAGCTGTTCAAACAAAACTTGCTTGTACAAATTGAATTTGCATTTTTCTGGGTGTACAACAAATGGTGTACTTCACACAATGGATGAAAAATCCCAAAAGTTGGCACCAAAAATGGGGGGGATAAAACTTGCCTCATCATTGTCCAAACTTTTCAGGTAGTGCTGAAGTGCTCAGCGAAACAGACACATATTATTCATCTTATCTTCTGTACTGGCTGTAGTATCATGGTAATTATCTTCATATCCATATAGACAAAACACTTCATTCATTTGTTTCCAGACACAGAGTAACAAGCTCTGGTGATCTGATCAAAGCCAAATTTGTCCAATAAAGCTCAATGCGGGAGACATCACGGGAAAATGTGGCACTTTTAACGAAGTCATTAATTTTCCCTGCAGGGTGTCAAAGTCAAGCCTATGAGGGCTCTGAAACATGGACGGCTGCATGACCACTCAAGCATGAAATGAACAGCCAAGATTAACTACCTGCAGCCTTCAACTCTCTCTCTGTCTCTCAGCTTCGGGAACTGGAATGCATTTCTTTTTACTGTTTTTGCTTTTCTGCATCCTTGTCTCTTTCTTTTCTAATGTGCACATGCATTTCTTTTCATGTTGATGAGTCACTTTCTCAGTGCACCATTATTTAATATACATAATTTACCTTTCCTTCTGTGTTATTTGCGGTGATATGCTGCACTGTGAGATTGCATGGAACTGCTCTTACTTTGAGGACAAAAAAGTGAAAAAAAATATTTATAAAATACTGTCAAATTCAGCAAACATATATTTGTGACGAACTGATCATTTAGATATAGAAAGCACAAACTTCAGTCTAAGTGAGCTGCTGTAGTACAAATTAATACAGGATGGTTGCACTGGACAGTAACTTTAATGTGACTTTGAGAAGAGAAAAAGGAGAACATTAAGTGTTCGTCTCTAACTCTTTGTTTACAGACAAAGTGTTTCAGCTGCATTTTTAGTCAATACTTGTACATATTGTGGATCGGGCACTGACCACTTCAAAAACACGTGACCTACGCTGAACCCTCTACCTGAACCCCTCCTCTATGGACACCCAGATGAAACGCTTGTGCTACTGAATGTGCCGTTTGTGCTGAGCTTTCTGTGTAGGTATTGGTGAAATTCATAAATGCAAAACTTATTTTTCCCACTCAGTGTGTTGTGTTTGTATATGTAAAAATGTAAACCTATCCTGTCGTTTAAGGAAGAGACAGACATTTGATTCTATCCATGGGTCAATAAATCACCCAGATACAGCAGGGCAGTTTTGCTTTTGTAATGCACCAAAATTTGCATCCAATTCACTCTCTTATGATGTAAACCATGCGGCGCTAGCCACTGTGGCGACCCCTTGTGAATAAGGGACCAGGCAAAAGAAGCTTATGATCTAAAGCAAACTGTATTCTCTAGCATGTTTGTCAAGTACCACAGTACATTAGGCATGGTAGATATACACTTATCAGGCATTATAACCACTGACAGGTCAAGTGAATAACACTGATTATCTTTTCATCACGGTTTGACAACAGCCAGATTGTGATGGCTAGACGACTGGGTCAGAGCATCTCCAAAAATGCAGCTCTTTTGGGGTGATCCTGGTCTGCAGTGGTCAGTGTCTATCGAAAGTGGTCCAAGGAAGGAACGGTGGTGAACTGGCGACAGGGTCGTGGGCGGCCAAGGCTCACTGATGCACATGGGGAGCGAAGGCTGGCCCGTGTGGTCCAATCCAACAGACGAGCTACTGTAGCTCAAATTGCCAAAGAAGTTAATGCTGGTTCTGATAGAAAGGTGTCAGAATACACAGTGCATCACAGTTTGTTGTGTATGGTCAGCAAAAGGGGGACCGACACAATATTAGGCAGGTGGTCATCATGTTATGCCTGATGGGTGTATATGTTCTATTTAAAAGTGTGTTTTTGTTTTCTAGTTTGTTTCACTTTAACAGAACCAACAAAGAAATCATAGGAGTGAGGAGTGAAGCCTTACTTCATTACTAACTCCTACTTCCTTTACAGTAACCCTTTATGAAAGGTCAAATACTCTGAAACCAGTCTATGAAAGCAATAAGGTGAAATATGGAAAAGGAAAAGGAAAAGATTTCTAGAGAGTTGTTGCCTAATTCATTAACAAACCAGCCAAACTATACAAAGCATCAAAGATCCTGTTATTGTGTCCAGTTCACCTTTGATGAGTATCTGGCTCTCTTTGTTTCATTTTATGGCTTAATGCTATTGTAAACAGCCTGCCCTCTTCAGCAGAGAGGCTGTCAATTGGGTTTAGGCTTCCTGGAAACTCATATAGAAACAGGAAGTGAGACACAGGAAGTTTGTACTGCACATTGCGGAGTGATTTAAAAAAAAAAAAACGTCTGCCACGAGTAAGTGAGTCTGACTTTGCACCTTAAATTCCTTAGATATTTCTGTGACATTAATTAATGTGAAAATACAGAACGGAAGAAGTTATCAGATCAGTGTGTACAGACTGTACATAGAAGACGGACATAACCATCACGATGTCATCCATTGCTGTTGTGGAGCCTCAAGCTCAGAGTTTTGGCCTTCACCATCTTAATGTTTAGGAATCTCACGTGATGTGACAGGGGTGACTGAGAAACCAAGAGACACTGCACACTCACATGGTAACAAGTTGTCAATCACAAAATAGGCCCACCCTTGAAGCATACCCTGTTGTATCCTCCATTTTGCCTCTAATGGAAACCATAATTTACAAAGTGAACATCACGCTGTACTTAAGACTTGCAACTATTGACTAAGACTGTATACTGATCAGGAAGGTGTTTAGTAAAGTATAGATCAAGGAGCCAAAGGCTTGTTTTCCCCATAGATTTTATATAAAAGATGGATGTAGGGATTGTGACATCACCCATTGGTTTTCTGGGCTCTGCATTTGTGAGCATCAACATTAGCATTTTGGCCATGTTGGTTATTTTGGAGCCAGAATGGACTATATTTAGACCCGAGGGTGGAGTGCTCGGTTATCAGCTAATGCTAGGAAGCTTGGCTAGCAAAATGAATCTATAATAGCTCAGTCACACTAGAGTAAAAAAAAAAAGCGTCTCTTTACGTCTCTTTAGGGAACTCGACTAGACTGTTTGCCAGCTGGTTGTATTCTGGTTAAACTCGTATACAAAAATAAGGTTGCCGAGCACCTAATCATCATTGCCGTTCTACAGCAACTACGTCACTATTTGTGGAGGAATTTGTGAATTTCTGTTTCAAACCTCTGAGGTTCTGGCTGGATTCTGAATGTAAGTAGTTAATGTGAACTTTAATTTGTGTGTATGTAGATGGCAACAGATTTGCAACCAGTGGCAAGTTGCCAACTTGACCCCACTGAATCACAAACTAATAGAAGACTGACGCCATTTTATTGCCATCTTGATGCACAAAAGTCACTTTGAAGACAGCTTACTGACTGTGAGTGGTTGCAGACCTGATCCTCATCTTTAAAGGAATCATTTCAAAGGCAGTGAAATTGCAATAATTTTGGTTGTGCTGCTGTTTTCCCTAGTGTGACTGTACCATAAACAGTACAGTTGCAATTCACAGACATACAGTACATACCTGCTAATTAGTGTTAAGAACCAGACTAGTAAATTACTATAATTTCACTTACCAAATTTGAAGCGCAAAGTTCGTATACCGTCTTGGACTCAAATTAGCAAAGTCGAGGCCTAGCAAACAGCTATCAGCTACAGCTTTCTGTGCACACCTGTCAGTGGCTACACCCCTGACTTTAAGCCTAAAAAACCAAAAAAAAAACAAATGGGAGACTAATTATAAAAAAAAATTTAATTAAAAACAGTTAAAAACTGCACAGTTATTATGATGGAGTGAATTATTCATGGAGATCAAAACCGTTTTTTTGTACCAGGCTGCTTTTTAATGCTAAGTCGGAAATTTTAACATACGAGTCTATGGGAGGAACAAAACTTGCAGTTTCTTCACATATGCTTGTTTTTCTTCTTATGAGAGTTGATTTAGACATTTGTGGTTTGAAACATCTGGAAGCCTGTGCTTCAGGCAAATGGAATGTTTTTGCTCTGCTATGAATACTTAATCCTGTTTATTTTTTTTTTAATTTATTTCTGTCTTTATTTATCTTTGCATCTATTTTGTTTTCTTTTAATCTTTCTTATAGCATCTGTCTGTCAGTGTTTTTTTTTTTTTTTTTATTTTTTTGAATTTAT
>VUQI01062574.1:0-11446 GCA_015106735.1 Paratilapia polleni | reverse complement strand
GTCGCATATATAGAGGTTGGGTATATATAGAGGTATGTTTGGTTATGTGTTAATTTCATCATACTTGACAATAGTGCCTGTTAAAGAAATTGACAAAATTCGCTGTCCTTTCCTTTCTTGCTCTCTCACACACATTACACCCGAGCATACCTAGGTGAGACAGCCACATGATGACAGTGTGGGTCCTCGGGCTTCAGTCTCATGACTCAGCTCAGCAGCTGATGACGGGCTGGAAGCTGTTATCATGCGGTTGTTCCCGGTTGTTGTTCTCTGCTGCTCTCAGCAGCACTGTCATCTTGTCTAACATGCATTGCGGTGACAGACGCCATGTTCAGAATGTGCCATAACAGTAACGCATCCTGTCCTGATTATTATTTTCACTCATGTTGTAGTTGTGTTTGCTTATATGTAGTTGTTAAGAGTGCCATTGGTGACCTGTTTTGGAAAAACTGACACACAGAGTTGCATTTGTTGTTTTTTTACAGATTACAGTCAACAAGAGTCTGAATAGTAATATGTAGAATTATCATCATTTCTTCCCCAACGTCAGCACTAAGAGTTTCATTGGCTAACTTTACATAAATTACTTACCGATCGCACAATGTGGGTGGAATTACCACCACTATGAATTTCTGTAGATAGAGGAGAATCTTTACACGGCTCTCACCACTAACTGCTACCAATGCAGTTCTCCTTCTGTTTATTCAAATTTGACGAATCATTTCCTGTGCACCAAATGTTTTTTTCTCTAGAAAACAGCTGTAAAACATTTTTAGGTCAGCAAATGTAATAGCTTTTAAGAAGTGGATAAATTTAGAATCGGGTAACACGGTAGCGCAGTGGTTAGCACTGTTGCCTCACAGCAAGAAGGTCCTGAGTTTGAATCTGTTTGGAGTGTGTGGAGTTTGCATGTTCTCCCCGTGTCTGCATGGGTTCTCTCCGGGTACTCCGGCTTCCTCCCACAGTCCAAAGACACGTTAGTGGGATTAGGTTAATTGGTGATTCTAAATTGACCGTAGGTGTAAATGTGAGAGTGAATGGTTGTCTGTCTTTCTGTTAGCCCTGCGACAGACTGGTGACCTGTCCATGGTGTACCCCGCCTCTTGCCCTATGACAGCTGGGATAAGCTCCAGCCCTCACCCACGACCCTGAATAGGATGAGTGGAAGAAGATGGATGGATGGATAAATTCAGAATCACTATATGCATTGACTTGATTGTTTTTAATCTACATGGTTGTACATAACATCTAGGTATTTTTGTTTGCTTCTTTTTTTTGGTTGTGTGTATACTGTCTGAACACTGGACCTCTTTCAAGAACCACACAGATGAACAAATTAGTTCTGAAGTTGCTCAAACGTATGATTTTCTTGTGCTTAGGTGAAAGTGATCCAGTTATATACAGATAGCCACAACAGTACAAGTAATATTTAGACTTCCATCCATTTTCTTAACTTCTCATTCAACTATTTTTGCAAAAGGGCTGAAGCCTACCCCAGCTGAGGTTGGACGAGAGGCCAGGATAGGGCTGACACAAAGAGTGTCAACTATTGACACCTTGTGCCAATTTACAATTACCAATTAACCTGTGTCATTGGACTGGTGGGAGGAAACCACTTTCTTTTTGCTGTGAAGCAATAGCTAACCACTGCAGCACCGTGACGACCCATATTTAAGGGCCCATTACCGTTGTTGCCCTCGCAAACAGCAATGCATGTCAAAAGTGACATAACATCGGCTGGCAAAAGCCACGCTTTGGTGTCATTTTGGCTGGTCGTGCACTGGTTGTGCAGAAGCTCAGAGATTCCCAGATTATAGAGAAGGACATGTTGCAACAGCTTGAAAAGATGAGACTTTCTGGAGAAAACCTTGAAAAGAAACTGCAATTTCTTTGCTTCTGGTTTCAACTTCTCTTACTCACTCAGAGGTTTTGTCTGAGTGGCGACACCTACGGGTCAGGAAAATACTGCAGCGAGTACCCACGCCCTCAGCGCCAATATAAATGGTGACATCACTGTTCGTGCCCAACATCACCAGAGAAGCGTCCATAATGGGCTCTTTAGTCTGTAATGCCTTAATCTAAGGCATTGCTTGAAATATGGTACATTAATACATAAACAAATAACTAAAATAATGTGATAATAATGCAAATTGGATGCTGTTTGCCAAATCTATATACACAGTGTGTCACTATGTTTATTGTCATCAAGATTTGCAAATTTACCAAGATATCTAACAGTATCTTAGTAAATCTTTTTTATTTTGCTGGCATATTTTAGCAAACGCAACTTATGATGTGCAGTTAAGGAGTTTTTAGAAAAAAAATCTCTTAAATTATCATGCCAGCAGCTGCCTCTAGGTATTCATGAAGTTTATTGTCCAGTATCATCCTCCATTATACTTTTAACACCCGACAGCCTATCGTCGCCTTCATCATGCTAATGTTCTCTTGTCCAGTTTTTGACCGTCATGTTCCTTTGGCTGCCTGCCATCTACGGCACTGACCACATTGCTTCTTAAAGACATTTTAACAGTCTGTTAAACTTAATGTCCCTCTTTATTACCATCGCAGTATGGCTCTGCTCTGATGACGTCCTTAGCAGCTGAATAAATAGACCAATTTGGAGTGGACATCACGGTCCAGACTTTGTTCCCTCATTGTTCATTTATTCAAGGCACAGTCATTGTATGGAAACGCCGTCAGAGACTCTACTTTTAGGCCAGCTGAACTTTATTTCCTTGTCTCTAACTATAGGCACTACATTGGTCAGAAAGGTCAGTCAACGACTCTTGGTATTAAATGTCTTGGACATCAATGCAAAGAGCAAAATTTTACACGTGAAGAGATTTGTATGCTTTTAGTTTTTCTTTTGTATGATGTGCGGTTTTTCCACAAGGTATAGGAAGACATGCTACTGCAGAACCGTCGCTTTCTGCCACCAATTCAGCTTTGCCCACAAAACATGTCATAGGGATTTGCAAACATTAAAAAGGTCTATACTTGACAGTTATGTCAAAATTATATATTTAAATACTATTTTAAGATTCAAACCTATCATGAACAGGTGACATTCATCAGCAGTTTTGAGAGTACACTGACTATGATATGTAAGGCATTACAAGCCTCACAGAAAACACTAGCATGAGTAAGCATAAGGATACCAATATGTTCTTGAATAAGCCTCATTGTTATTGGAACTGTGGAGAGTCACCCTCTTTTATTATGACCAAAAACTGATTAAAGTATTCTGACATTTTTACATGTTCATTTCATGCATCCAAAGACACAGGACAAATACAAAAGACTGAGACACAGAAAATAAGTACGTACTTGAACCAACAGCATTACACACATAGACACAAACACCTCTGATCCTGACATGTTGCAGTCACCTCGGTGAGACCATTGCAGGTTGATGTGATGCACAATGTTCAACAATTTCTTGCTGAGCTTTACAAATTTAGCACATGCAAGACTGTACAGCAGACATGCTTTGGTGTGTGTTGATGACATACACTGACTGCTGCACTGTGCTGACTCATGCCTTGCAGGGACATTGAAGTCAGATGCCATAGTATTGCATTTTACTCCAAAGATATAACAAAAACTGATTACCTTGCTGGAGATTGAGCCTTTCTAATAACACAGTCTGGTTTGTTGGTCCAGATATACCTAATCATCTTCACTGTAATCTCATCTGAAGTCACTGTCTGTTGTGAGTCACCTGTAAACGGATTAGGTCTTTGATGGATTGTTGTAATAACTGTGACCCTGGGCGGCAGCCGCACTGCTGGTGACAACAGTCTGTCAGCACTTCCTGTAACAGAAGATTTAAACAAGGTGATGGATAGATCATGGAGATTGTTGTGTATAATATCACCAGAAGACTGTACTAAAAGAAAAAAAGTAAAACAATTTGTGGGAACTTTGTTTCTCCAACACCGGACCTAATTATTAGGTTTGATTTCAATTCAATTCAGTTCAATTCAATTGAATTTATATAGCGCCAGATCACAACAACAGTCGCCTCACTGTGAATTTTAAAATTCTCATTATCCCAGCAATGAGAAGCTTCACCATACACCAAAGTCTTTCGAAAAAAAACCTCCAAAAATAAAGAGCTAAATTTTTTTGGTTTATAAAATTGAAGCCTTATTGTAGCTGTCACTGCTGGGGTTATGATAGCCCAGCACCAGCGACATTTAAAGACCTTTTCAGTGGGTGGCACAGAGGGGACTAAGAATTTTTTTTTTTTTTTGTATTGAAGAATTGTCTTGCAAAGTGGTGAAACCAAGTATTTAGATTCTTTATATGAGAATATACTTAAAGAATCCAAAGTTAAAGTACTCCTTCTGCAGAAAGGTCATGTTCCTAATCAAATATATTAAATTACTGGATCATAACTATTGATACATTTATGTGTACATGGCTTTAATGTTGCAGCTAGAAATGATTTTAAATACCTATATGCTGCTGAGTAGCTTTTCTATAATAAAGCAACACAGTATATTAATAGAAAGCCTGCAAATTAAACAAAAGCTTTATAATAAATGGTGTACAATATTTGCGTCCAATATATAGTCAAGAAGAAGTAGAAGAACTTGTACTAAGTTACTTATTACTGGTCCTCATCCAGTGGTGTTTGGCATTGTAAGATTAACAGTACTCTAGTCCAGTAGGATTGGGGGGATGCCACTGGACTAACCTGTAGTAACTAAAGATTATCAACATATAATAATATAACATCTAACATGTGGGCATTTTCAAAAAGAGCAGCCTGTAATGTGGGGGCAAATTATACAGCTGAAACCTTCTCTTCTGCAAAGCAGGGTAGCCATATACACAACTAGATATTTTATGGGCTTGGTCCCCTGACCTTTAAACTCACACCATCAATAACACACTACAGAACAACTCTAAAACCAGACACCAGATTTACATCATTGATAGCTGTACTTTTGTGTTTTTGTACATTTATGTATTCAGTAGGGAAATGAGCAAGGCAGGGAGGCTGCATCAGTGTTGTTATTACCATGTTTACGTCATTAGTGGAAGTGGTACTTAAAGCTTTGTTTGGACCAGCGTGAGTGGTTTCAGCACTAACATGATACTGGGGTTTTTTTTGTTGTTTTTATGGCTCATTGTACAGCTTCAGATATTTGCCTTAGCATAAATACAAGAAGTCGTCCAACTTGTGCAACAATATTTTTTTATTTGTCCCTTCTATCTAATGACTGATATGAGCAGTAGAAAATATAGCACAGATATTTTTCATCTCTGGTTAGGTTCAGACAATAAAAGTTAGGTTTAGGGAAAGATGAGGGCTTGGGTTAAAGCTGACGACTTTTGGCCTTTGTGTTCATATTAAACATGCGATTAACATTATTTAACAGTGTTTAACAGAAATACTGACTTGAACAGTGGTACTTCTTTGTCATAATTATAATAATCAACACAGTAAATGCTGGAACAGTCTTAGACAACACTAATGTTTGTTTCTGGCTTGAAACTGGAAACAAAGAGGGGATTCTTGTATTAATGCCCAAAGTTCTGTCAACTCATTAACCCACCTCGGGCTCCTTCCTATGCAGACTGTGGTTCTGTAACATCACCTGTCTTCCGTCTTTGCCCCCATTAATTACAATGAAACTAACTATTGTTTGCCCAAACCATCTCTGGGGCAGTTTTTTATTTTGCAGTTATACAGAAAAGTCTGTGTAACTGCAGCAGTTTCTAGCTGCAGTTTTCCACCACCCGTTCTGGACTGCTTCCATGTGACACAGCAGATGTGTGTGTGCATGCCACAGATGCTGCGTTTACATTTGCAAGCCAAATGGGCAAACCGTGTGACTATCACAGGAATATCTCTTTATCAGGCTGGAGGCAAGCTGCCTGTGAAGGGCAGCAAACAGATCCCACACAAACTGATGTCATATACATTTAGGGATCTGTGATGTATGAAATCTTCTTTAGACAGAGAGACGGCAGAGCTGATGATGTGCCTGAGTGAAACACGCCACATTTAATTAATTCTTTTTTAAATGAAAGTAGCTATCACAGTTTGGGATTTTGCCATGTTGATTCAGTCTGTGTAATACTGGTCTGTCTTGCCATTTACTCACCTGTGTTACTCGACAGTTCCCTTTGTCCACGATTGCCTTTGTACTCATACCCTTGTTTTTGGAGGGATAGCCACTTTTATTTTTAGTTTCAGGTTTAATCACTCTGTGTACAGGTTTTTCCTGTTTTAATTGGACTTGGTTTGTGCCTGCCCCCTGCCGGACTTGTTTACCTTGCTAACAAGCATTAACCCTGGATTTTAAAAAAGTGTAGGATTTTTTGTTTTATTTGACTTTGGCATCTTACATTTGGGTCCTCCTCTATCCTGAGTTGTTACAAGATTAAGGAGAAGATAGGGAATTCAGTTTTCTGGGGAACACTTTGAGCCTGTGTGACTTGCTGGTAGTCATGCTCAAATACACATTCTGATGTGTATTTGAGGCAGTTGTACATAAAGTAATTGTGCTTCACAGAAACTGAGTTGCAGCCCATCTGCAGAAACATCACCGGAACCGAGCCAAATGGCACCTCTTTGAAAGGACGAGTTATTTCATATGTGCAAATTTAATGTGACAACAAAAGACAGTAACAGTTCCACAAAGGATCTCAGATGTTTATTAGTGGGTAAAGTTTTTTTTTTTGCAGCAGCAGCAATGGCGCTTAAGGGAATTACAGTAGGAGCAGTGCAGGCAGTGTAGAGTCCCATAAGCCCTGCAAAAAGAAAAGAAAATATATCTGCCATCTGGAGGCTGCTGAGCCTGAACGAACAGTTACGCTGTGGTTCCAACAGCTGAAGCAGAACTCAACCAGTGACATATTTTCTATAAATGAGCTATTTTCTGTCTCTTGCCTGTGGTTTTGAACATAATTTCTCCCATGTTAAATGGTGAGCCAAATGATCAACTTGTAAATACCCAGACTGTCTAAAATCTTTTTTGAAAGTCTTTTGAAAGTCTTTTGGTTTGTGATCATGGGCATTAATTGTTCGGTTTTTTTTTTCATGACAGTCAGCAAAACTTTTAAACTGTATTTAAATAGGAAGTATGTTTCACGTCTGCAGCACGTATGTTGTCAAGCCACTTTTTCTGTACATGGACATGGAATCAATAGTAGAAATGAGAGTGGCCAGTTCAAAAATCGTCTTCAGGGACACAAAAAATATGGGCGTGAAATTCATATCAAGGAACACGACAAAGAAAACAAATTGAAAAATTTGTGTCCAGAAATGCAAATCAACAGATTAAAAGTTGTGTCTATTTCACGAACTGCCAGGAGATTGTGTAGGAAAAACAAATATGAACTGAAATGAGAAGAAAAAAATGAATACACCTGATATTTTTTAGGGTGTTTTCCATTTAAGTCGAACTCTGGTCAGGTTTGCCCCGTTGGTGCGGTTTGTTTGTGCAGATGTGAACACAACCAAGACCCTTTTTAGGAGATGATCTCAGTCTGGTTCCAAGCGAAGTCCAGAGCAGTTTGTTTCTGGTGAGAATGTGATCTGACCTCGATCTGACCCAACTACCAGATGTTTGCTGCAAGTTTTAGCTAAACACCATCCTGTAGCCAGGTATGCTTTGCATTCTAGGATGCAACAGAATACCATAGATGTGCAGACCCAACGTTCTCAGGTGGTTTGTACTGACACATTTTGGGTTCCCTGGATTTTCTGTATGTGAAACAAAACCATGCCACAGGAAAAAGCTACAAGTTTACAAACTCATCAGCTGATTTGGCCCACAGTAAATGAACTGTAGGTGTGAAAACACCCTTAAAATCTTAAGAAATTTGTTGTGCATTCACAACTATGATGAAACTTCAGCCATTTGTAAGTTGTCCCAGTTTACCTTAATTTTCATTCACCAGAAGGTTTATTTTTAACATCTTCGATTACCTGGGTGTTTCTTTCCTCACCTGCTTTCTTTTCTTGCGGCTGAAATATCATACTGAGATATAAATTCTTTTTTTTTTTTTGAATGACGACATTCAAATCCACAGGGTGGGGCAGAGTTCTTGGCTCACTGACCATAGATTTGCATGCAATTTATGTGCCAAACATAGACATGCAGTGTGAAGCTCAGTATTTCCCCCGTTTGTGTGTACTTAGCTTTTTTGTTTCCTTGTCCTTTGTCTATCTTGTCACATGTAAACAAAACTCAGGTGCCTTATTGTTTGCTGACTGTAACAGAAGCTTAACAGAAAAAGCTTCTCCGCTTCTCCATCCTGGCTGTCTTCAGTCGGCCCTCATCAATCTTCCTTCCCTCATTTTTCCTCTTACTGCTTGATCTTTTTTTCATTTTATCCTTCGCTCATCTCTCTCTGTTGCTTCTCCTCTTCATCCTTTATCCTCATTTTTCTGTCTTCACTCATCATTCCTCCTTTTTCCTTCTCCCATTTTCTTTTTACATCCTGCATTTGTGTCTTCCGCTTTGATTAATCATTTTTGAGCACCGGCTTCCTGTTTGCCTTTCTCTTTCTATTCAGAACAAATATCCTTTATCTGTATTTTTCTCTTTATGCTGTTTTAACTTGTATACAGTGGTTGTTTGTTTATTTCATATTTCATAGAGTTTGCCTTAAATCTTTAATCTTAAAATCCACGACTGGTTACTTTGGAGGTTTTAAAGCTTGTTGTAAAGAATATTCTGATAGTTTCTTGGATCTGGATAAAGAGTCATCTGTCTCTGTTAATTTTCATTAGCTGTCGGGAAATGTGGAAGGAAGCAAATAGTGTTTAAGAGACCTGCTGTGGTAATTTAAAAATTTCATACCAACCTTGTGAACACATTTGTACAACAGTGAGGACATATAGAGATGGAGGAGAGGAGATCCATTCTCAAGTGACCACACATTAAAGGTTTTCCATCCAGAAAACTGTTATTAAAGAGACCTACTGCTGTTAAGTGACCTGGATCTTTTAGACAGCATTTGAGCGTGGGTTGTTCTTGCAATCAATTTCCAATCAGCCAAAACAGTGATTAGACTGTCCTGCACTTTTGTTTTTACTGTATGTTATATATGTTTTACAGTGACTGAGAGTGGGCACCACAGAGTTGGACCAACGGAAAGTTTGATTGGTGCATGCTGTAATGATTGCCCAAATGAGGCCTAGAAACGAGACATCCAGCCCACAGCAAGCATTCACGGCAAAATGGAGGAAAAGTTGATATCTGTGTCTGAATTAACGAAATTACACAAAATACATTTGAGGTTTGTATCGAGACCATGGGAGGAAAAACCTTTCTTGGAAAAATCCAAGTAGGCGCGACAGGTGTGTATTTTTAATACTTGGGTAGCTTGTTGTACATTGGCACTGTGTGTAAACATCTTGCCAAAGCCTCATAACCAGCCTTGCCTCACATCGCTTTTATCTGGTAGTGTAGAAAACATTCATTATTGATCAGTGACACTAGAGTACAAATAGTCTGGCAACCTGATTACAACTAGGAAAAATCGGTGGTTGCCAGGTGATCGCACTAAGTTGTTTCGCATTTGGCAACCGATTGCAAGTAGTTGTGGCGGCCAACTGGTCACCCAGACTGATTGCAATCACTCTCAGACAGACTGGGGAATGTTTGCAAATAGTTACCGTCTAATTTCTAAACACAGACAGATTGCCACACATTATAGTCAGTTTAAATTAGTCTGTGCCAATAAGCGCAACGTGTCTGAGACCTTGTCACCATTTTTGAAGCAAACATTTCAGAGGCAACAAGATCTGCAACCACTGTTTTCCCTAGTGTCACTGTCGCATTAGTTAGGCTACACACCTTTCCTTTTAACTGATAATGTTTCCTGAAAGTCAACACCACTTTACATTAGAAAAAAATTTGTATCACCGATCAGTTTAGCTGGTGATGTGGGCTAGCCAACTAGCATTTACACTCATGCATTTTGCTAACAATAATAGGCAATAGTAGGCAATGCTAAAGTTAGCCAGCTAACAGCTGTATCAACTTTGGGTTTGTGTTGGTGTCTGTTTTAGGATACTGGAAGCAGTTGTGTTGACCTTAGCTAATAGTGGACTCAGTTTCTGAGCTAATGTTAATGGCAAGGCACTCGGGAGAAAATATAAACACTGCATTCTTTGGATTTTCAGCAAAGCCCTTTTCAAAGAAATTAGAGGCAACCCAAGTCTGCGAATTCAAAATGTTTTTGGTTTATTTTCCAATCCTGTCATGCAATAAAAATAAAAATTCAAAAATTCAAAAAAGAAAAGTGATTGGAACCTTTAAGACTAATAATTTTTTCATCAAGCAAATGATTTCCTAAAATCAGAAACTGTAACTCACCATCCCTTGACAAGATGTCCGCACTTCACAAAAATGTCCTCTCTCGAGGGCTAAAACATCAATGTCCTCACAAAGACAGAAGTACAAGAGCACAACAAATACACTAAAAAATACACAGGCTAAATACGCAGTTCAGCTCGACCCAGTCACTGTGTCTGTCATGGCACTGATAAGTCAAGATCCTCACAACAAACCTCCTCTCCTCTCTCTCCTCTCGCCCTGCTGTGCTTATTGTTGCGGGGTTCATCAGAGTGATGCTGGGACTTTCCCACCACACTTATGGGAGCTGACACTGAACTGTCCTCCCTTCTGTTTACAACTCATTATGACAGTAAGGCCCCTCTGGGACGCCAGTCTCAATCTCAGAGCCATGAGCTACGAGATACAGCCCAAGTGTCTTGTCTGATGCTGTTGGCAGTCCTGAGTGTTGTTTGTTATATAGCTTCTAATTTCCTGAATAAAAACCCAAATGTGCAAGTTAGGTGGGGTTGACCAGGGTTAAAGGGGGTTAAAACAGTTAAATGTGGGTTATTAAACATTAGGTCTCTCTCTTCTAAGTCCCTGTTAGTAAATGATTTGATAATTGATCAGCATATTGATTTATTCTGCCTTACAGAAACTTGGTTACAGCAGGATGAATATGTTAGTTTAAATGAATCAACACCCTCGAGTCATACTAACTGTCAGAATCCTCGAAGCACAGGCCGCGGAGGAGGTGTAGCGGCAATTTTCCACTCCAGCTTACTAATCAATCAAAGAACCAGACAGAGTTTTAATTTTAATTCATTTGAAAGCCTGACTCTTGGCCTTGTCCACCCTAATTGGAAAACTCAAAAACTAGTTTTACTTGTTATCTATCGTCCACACGGCCCCTACTCAGAGTTTTTATCTGAATTCTCAGACTTTTTATCTGATTTAGTGCTCAGTTCAGATAAAATAATCATAGTGGGTGATTTTAACATTCATGTAGATGCCAAAAATGACAGCCTCAATACTGCATTTAATTTATTATTGGACTCGATTGGCTTCTCTCAAATTGTAAATGAGCCCACCCACCGCCTTAATCACACTCTGGATCTTCAATTCTGACATATGGC
>VUQI01062573.1:22719-38132 GCA_015106735.1 Paratilapia polleni | reverse complement strand
TGATTAAATGCAAATGGTGTATAAAACACATGGAGAGTGAAAGGAAGTGAGGAAGAGGAAGTGCTCAGTGCATCATGGGAAGTCCCCAGCAGTCTAGGCCTATTGCAGCATAACTAAGGGATGGTTCAGGGTTACCTGATCCAGCCCTAACTATAAGCTCTATCAAAAAGGAACGTTTTAAGCCTAATCTTAAAAGTAGAGAGGGTGTCTGTCTCCCGAATCCAAACTGGGAGCTGGTTCCACAGGAGAGGGGCCTGAAAGCTGAAGGCTCTGCCTCCCATTCTACTTTTAAATACCCTAGGAACCACAAGTAAGCCTGCAGTCTGAGAGCGAATGTTCCCTTTTCTTTCAATAATACATGTTGCAGTTTGTTATGCATACACTCACAAGTTACTTTATTAGGTACACTTATTCATCTGTTCATTAACTATCTAACCAGCCAATCACATGACAGCAACTCAATGCACTTAGGATTCACCAAAATTGGACAATAGAAGATTGGAAAAACATCCCCTGATCTGATGAGTCTTGACTTCTGTCGTGAAATTCAGATGGTAGAGTCAGAATTTGGTGTAAATAACATGAAAGCATGGATCCATCAACGTTTCAGGTAGTTGGTAGTGTAATTGTGTGAGGGATAGTTTTTTGGCACACTTTGAACCCCTTAGTACCAATTATAATTCGCTTATCACCACAGCCTACTTGAATATTGTTGCTGACCATGTCCATCCCTTTATGACCACAGTGTACCCATCTTCTGATGGCTGCTTCCAGCAGGATAATGGAGCATGTCACAAAGCTCAAACCATCACAAACTGTTTTTTTGACAATGAGTTCCCTGTACTCAAATGGCCTCCACAGTCACCAGATCTCAATCCAATAAAGCACCTTTGGGATGCAGTAGAATGGGAGAGTGTGGGATGCTAGCATGTACTAAATATGGACCAAAATCTCTGAAGAAGTTTCCTGCACCTTGTTGAATTTATGCTATGAAGAATTAAGGCAGTTATTAAGGCAAAAGCATTTAACATGCTAACTGAGGCCTGTAGAGTCTGAGATGCACGTTTCGGGTTTTTTGCAATTTCTCTGATTTCTCTGAGCATTGCACGGTCTGATCTTGGGGTGAATTTGCTGGGACATCCACTCCTGAGAAGATTGGCAACTGTCTTCAGTGTTTTCCACTTGTGAATAATCTTTCTCATTGTAGAATGATGGACTTCAAATCATTTGAAAATGACCATATGACCCTTCCCAGATTGATGTGCAGCACAATTGCTTCTCTAAGATCATTGCTGATGTCTTTCCTCCTCTGCATTGTGTTACCACACACCTGAATCCTGCAGGCCAGCAAACTGCCAAAATGTCTGCTTTTATTGAGGTGGGCACACTTGCTGATGATCAGTTAATCAAGTGCCTTTGATTAGCAGAACCTGGCTGCTACAACCCTTCTTAATTCCTATGGAAGCAGTAAGGGTGTACTTAGTTTTTCACACACTGTTTCTGCATTTTGGCTTAGTTTTTGTTAGATAAATAATGACACAGTGCAATATGTCATGTTTTGTAGTTCATTTGAGGTTATATTTACCTAATTTTAAGACCTGCTAAGGACCAGATGATTTTTATTTTGTCCTGATAGGTAAAACCTGCATTATTTCCAATTCATAGAAGTTTAATACACATATCCATCTAGGGTATTGTGTGATTATTTGATTGTATGATTACTTTAATATATTTTACTTATGAGTTCCTAAATTATGTATATCTGGTTTGGCACAAGTTTCAGACAAAAGATATAAACATTTGGTAAAATGTATCTATGTCTTTTCCATATGACTTTGGAGACCATGTTCACACAAAGCTAAATAAAAATGTTGCATCTTCTCTGCATTTGGTATTCCTTCCACAAAAGGTGGCATTTCTCACATCTAGAACAGTGTTTGTAAGAGTGGATAAATCTGACCTACTACTTGTAGTTTTTTGTGGGAGTAAAACTGAGTTTTCCAAAACTATGATACATGTATGATGCATGCATAGCCAGAATTTGTCAGATGCTTGCATTTAATTCAGCCACATGCAAATAAATACTTAAATATATCATCTTGTAGAAAAACATGAATACTCCAAAGCATTGAAAAGTCATGGGTCATTGAGTTCTCACTCTCAGGGCTACTGTTTGCATGACTGGCCTGGGTTCAAATCTCAGCAGTACATTCTCTTGTATGTTTCTGTCTTATTGCCTCTTTTTTTGTACACCCTGTCTAAACCACAACAAACAAGTTTAATAAAATGCCTGACTTTCTGACACGACAGTCCCACTGGAAAAAGTACAGCCATGTGAATTGTTTCACAGGACTCCATACACCCAATGATTCAATAGTGTGTAGAACCACTTTTAGCAGCAATAACTTGAAATAATCATTTTATGCATGACTTTATCAAAGGAGGAATTTTGGCCCGCTCTTCTTTACAACGTTGCCTCAGTTCATTGAAGTTTGCAGGCATTCAGTTATGCACAGCTATCTTACGGTCCCAGCTCAGTTTCTCAAATGGGTTGAGGTCTAGACTTTGACTGGACCATTGCAACACCTTGATTCTTTTCTTTATCAGCCATTCTGTTATAGATTTGCCGGTGTGTTTGGGATCATTGTCCTGTTGCATGACCCAATATGCCCCAAGCTTTAGCTGCCAGACACATGGCACAGTCTGACCTTTGAAGGTTTTGGCATTGTGTTAACACACACCTGAATGCTCCAGACCAGCAAAGTGCCAAAACCTTTGCTTTTATATGCGGTCACTCTTACTGATGGTCAGTTAATCAAGTGCATTTGATTAGCAGCACCTGTCTGCTACTTACCCTTTTAATTCCAATGGAAGCAGTAAAGGTGAGTTTTTAACAAGACTGCACAGAGTCCTGTGAAAACTTTCTATTTCACGTGACTGTATATAAGGGTGCTAGGTCAATTAATTTATTCATTCAACTGATTCCTGCCAGGTATGGTTTAATCTGTCAGCCACCATGCCACAACAACCAGAGAGCAAACATGAAGTGCATTACAAATGTTTTTTTAAGCATATTATAAGGACCGAAGAACAGTGCCCAAAGAAAATCCTTTATTAGACTTGAAACTTTCCACTCTTGACTCCAACATGGCATTTTATTGAAGTGTTCACACAAAACTTTTCAACAGTCTTCAGACAGGAATACCTCACCAAACTCACTGAATCAAGCAACATGAGCAAAGTGATCTGGGGAGTAGCCTGAACCTCCACAAGTATTACACTGTCCTGTTATTAGTCCTTGCTGTCAAGTGAAATAAGCCGCTTGGTGATGGTATGGCTAATGGGGTACACTGTTGGTGAGGAAAAATGGGAACATTTTTACAAACTCAGTAAGCTAAGTAATAAATCTCCTTGCTAGAGTGTAGAGAGATGCAAGAAACTGGAAACTAGGGAGCAATGACTGGTGGAAGAAAATATTAAATACTTGCTGGGAACAAACTGTATGCTGCCTGTTCTAGGCCACCTGTTCGTTTATGAAATGTCTTTTATCACCTATACATTACCACATTAGTGTGCACATTCTGCTTTTAACACTTTTGTGTACTGTTTTATAGTTCTTTGTCTTTAACCCTGCTCATGGCGAATTTCTTGTACACCATAGCATTTAAAAGGATTCTGGTCAGCTATGCTTCTGCACATTTTTCTCTGCGCTAGGTGTCAACATTGCCTTCAATTTTTTATCCATTTATTCTGGGATATAGTACATCATCAGTTTGCTGCTCCTATTTGCTATTCTTGTCCCTTCATCTCAGTACAAATACACCACATTTCAACAAACCTATCAAAAGTCTTATATTTACAGACATCCTGCTTTGGTATTCTCAGAACAAACATACCCCTCCAATCCCCACTGTTGTCATGCTGACTTCATTACTCACTCTTTTGTGCTCTTGTGCAACAAAGCCTTCTCTAATGGTAAACATGTGAAAAATAAATAGTTACAATACAAAGAATTTTTGGAAATGGTAATGCTATTGCATATTGTGCATTGGTTCTCCATATTCTCGGTCCAATTGTGGTTTAAACACGTATGTATCAAATTTATTGTACCAGGATAAACCCCTTGAGATGTGACATCTCATTTTCGAGGGGGTCCTAACAGCTCAACAGCTTGGGCTGCATATAAACTCACAGAATCTGGGTTACTCCATGCATCCAGCGCTCTTTGGGCTGGGCTTTTTCTTGTCTTTCTTTCTTTTTTTAAATTTTTTTATTTTTTAAAATTAATTAATTAATTTATTTATTTATATTTTGAGGGTAGGCATGAAGAGACAGAAGTTAAAGAAGTGCTCCAGTATTAGGAAAAACTAATGTGTTTTTTGAACATTAAACCATGTGAACCTAGTCTAGTAAACTCTAAAATTATGAACCTGTAAATTCCCATAATGTGAGCTCTTTAAGCTCAGTATTAGATATATTGTTAAACTGCAAACCAGTTTAAAACTCCTACTGATATTAAAATTTAGGTTGTGTCCCTATCATTCTGCATAAATTCTATACAATACACATTAGGTTCTACCTTTATAGTTTACCTACATTGACTCAGTCTGTGTGTGTGTATGTGTAAACTCACCATATCCCAGTAAATGATGTAATACTCCACTCCGTCTGACACCTTAAAAGGATTCTGTGCGATTCCCTCAACATTATGCAGGCCTGACGGTACTCAGAAATTGGCACCCAGTCTTTTATCTCCCCTAACACAATTTTTTCTAACTCTCATACAAACAAAAAAATACACATTTTCTCACTCTTTCCCGCATCTCTACTACTACTCTCTCTCTCACACACACATATATATGCTCACTTGCATTCACATATTTCCCCATGGTGTTGATTTATTATACATAGCACAAACACATACTATACATACCGTTTACTGTAAGTATACCTACATATTATGCCCACACAGTGTTTAACGATATTTTAAATGCTTCTTCTCATCACAGTTATTAAATATTGATCACCATTCAAACAAACTCAAACACATTTAATGATTACACCATATTGGAACCCACTATTCTTCTCCAAGATAATATATCTAAGTTTGAGATTTAAGATTCACATTCTGACAAAGCAACAGCAACATCAGCAAATCTCATAAATTCATTTATTCATTACCATTCCATTACTGCAATCATATCTGAAACTGAATGTACTAGTGCCAAGATCTAAAGGCCAAATTAAGATGATACCTTCACTTTTTCTCTCACCAAGCTAGCTGTATAATTTCATATATTATATTGATGGTCAGTTATTGTATTTCTGGCAACTGAAGAAAATGTGTATCCAATGGAGCGTGGGTAAAGAATGTCTGTGTGAATTAACTGATAGCTGCATTGCAGTCACACCATTCACTTTCATTTCACACCTCTTATTCGGTCTCAATATTTAAACCAGGATTAAAAAGATTTCCCATAAACTTCTAGCATGGTCACACACAAACAAAATATCTAATATAACATTACTTAAGATATTTTGATAAAATAAACTGAAAAAAAATCTTTGCTCTACTCTGTCTTTTGTATTATATGACGACATAATTTATATATTATTTGCGACATGCAAAAAGCACCATAGAAAAGGGTCTCTCACATCATTCTTGTTACTGAGTTATTAGCCTCTGTATATTAACAGAACAAGATAAAACTACATGACATGTAATGAACTTATTTTTTTAAATAAAAATCAATGCATATACACATCACCATAAGAAAATTCTGATATATTTCAAAAAAACAGATCAAATGCTACAACCAAACTGACCTTTTGACTTTGTTACCCAATCATTATCTTTAGCTAAAGCCAAATTCAGGATTTTGGGCTTTACACAGCATCACATTCAGTTTTTATTTAAGCTATCCAAATGTGCCCTGTGTCCAGCATAAATATGATTTGACTGAATTTGATATACATTAACTATGTCCATGCCACCAGGCAGTGTTCATCTGTGCCTGTTTGGATTGCTGTATTTTACGTTGTCTCCATATATTATTATTTAAACTTACTGGAACTCTGGCTTCTTGATTTTAATGACTAAAAAAGCAAACGGTCAAATAGAAAATAATATTTATGATTTCCCCTTTGTCAAATTATTAGTATTTTTCAAATAAACAAACAAATAAGCAAATAAACACATTACACCCTTTTGCATATTTGCAATCTGGCACTCTGCTGTACTCAAATCGTGGTATTATTTTTCTCTTTTTTTCTTTTCCTTTTTTAACAGTTTATATTATTTAATATCTGCTAAGTCAAGACAGAGCACCTACTGCTTGGTAGGTCAACTTAAGCTTGTGTCTTGAAAAAGGGAAGACCCTTTAACTAAGGTTATTCCAGTGAAGCTACTCAGAAGTAAATGAAAGGAATTTCTTAGCTCTTGGACTTTAAAGTAAGGCATCTGCAGAAAGTAATTAAAGTAATTCAGTTATCTTTGGATGAACTTAACTTAAATGGCATGCATCCATCCAAGAACACTAGCCCCAAGCATGCTGTTTTGATTTTACTCTAACGAGCTGTGTAGAGGGAAAGCTAGAGAGCATGAAAGCTGCCCCATGAAACAGCTTACTGAACTTTGCCTGAACTTAGCCAGAGGTCATACCTGTAGCAAATATTCCCATGGATGGCCCGCAGATGTGACAAAATTATTTTGTTCTGCTCCTGAAAACTTGAGGCAAGGCGACGAAACATATGACAATGCATTCCCCCAAAAAATGCCTGAGAGAGCTGCAAGTGGTTTCTTTTGGTCTCCTTGATGACACTAACACACCTTGAAAAAGTACTAAAAACAAAGGTCTCCTCTCACTTCATTCCCATCATGATGTGCAGGCATGTTGAAACACAAGTGGCCAATTCCTTAAGGTGAAAAGTGTGACTCATTTCTGCACACAATGACAAGGCCCTGTCTCGGCAAACTGGGGAACTCCCAATATGAAGAGATACAATTATAATTCCGGCAGACTAAATATGTTACACATTTAATAAAACTCACACACAAAATATCTCAAATGGTCAGAATCAAAACTAGATTCAAGACTAGAAGACAGAATCAAGAGTAGATGCTTTTATAAAAAAAATGGCAAGTGGATACATAGTGACTATGTAACTTTTAAATTGGGAGCCAGATGGTTAAAAAACCCAACTTCAATCAGAAACAGCCTTGGAGTGAATAAGACTTCCCCCGTGTTACTGAATCAGTGAAATTTGCTGCGGGTTGAACTCCATATCTGAATCTGAAACCTTTCCTGACAGTGCTCCAATTAGTCTTTCCCCACTCAGGTTAATTTGGTTCTATATCCTGAAGCAAAACAACTCTGAGACAAAAACAATTAAGTTTGAAATGCTTTAAGTCATTGTTGCACTCACTTTAATCCAATAGCTCAACTTCTCAGTTATTTAACATAATATTCATACGGGGAGACTGCCTCTGTCTTTAAAAAAAAAAAACAAAAAAAAGAAAAAAAAGAAAAAAGAAAGACAAAACTTTTCTGGCTCATAGAGAGCTGTTCATTATGCTCCCTTGTCCCAAACATAATCCCACGCTCTCATAGTTCAACAGTATCATGCAGGCCACAATTAAGCATGTTCTATGACACAAATAATGTGTCACGGAGGTCCACATGGTCATTAGGGGGAGGAAGTTGTGCTCTGTTCTTTTGGAGAGAAACCTCACATGATATGGCCAAGCTATGCTCTCTCAGTCTCACAGTGCCTCATTAGGCTGCCTTTACTATAATTACACCACATCAGCCAACATAAGTATTAAACAGAAAACAGGCAGATCAAATGAGTTTGTGGTTCAACTTTGATCTTTTTACTTTTCCTAACTGTTAGCGCTGTTTTCCACTGAGTTATCAGTGATGTTATAGGTGTGCTTACCTTGGTTTTTACTTGAAATAAAGTGAAAACTACTGTAACCTACAATCTGTCTTATTAGCAGTTTTTAGGACTTTTATAGTACTGTGCAAAAGTCATGAGCAACTCCTCATTTGTTTATATTTTGCTTTCAAGAAGCCAGACTTTCTTGTTATCTTTAAAGTGGTCTTAACCAATAGTCCTCCAGGTTTTCTGGAGGTCTTTTAAAGCTCTTCTTTGGACATTGGCTGCTTTTTCACTCATTTCAGTCCCGTCTTCCTAACTCAAGGGATGAACCAGTGTTGTATCTATGCATAACAGAAAACTTAACAAAGAACCCATTTTAAATTGTATCTTTAGGCACTTTGTTACTAGCAGCCTATCACAAAAATTTGTTCCCATCTCTTTAGTTGAATCTCCAAAGAATGCCAAAGATAACACAGTTTAACAGGCATAAAATCGTATTTTTGCACCAACAAGGTGATTTTCAAAGCCCTATTAACTGAAAACTTGGAATATCTTGGCATGGCGTGCAGTGTGTGTCCTTGAAAAATTTGAGGAAACTGGACAAGCGGAGGATAAAAGAAGAAGTGGCAGGCCTAAAAAACTATTTACAGCAGATGAACATGAAAAAGTCATGACCTTTAAAAAAATAGGAAAAAAAATCCAACAAAGACCTAACACAGGACCTGAGAGATGCAGCTGGCCCTTCAGTTGATCAGTCTGCTATTCTCTGGAGCTTCAAACACATCCCAGTGCCATAAAAGTATACCTGTATAGAAAAATACACAATAGAAAACTATCAGTCATACTGGCCTACCCAGAGCTGACCTCAACACTGAGCCAGTGTGAGAGCATCTGAAATCATCTCAAAAAAAGGCAGCCAACATCCAAAGAAGAGCTTTGGAATGTCCTTCAAGAAGCCTGGAGAACTATTCCTGAAGACTACTTAAAGAAATTACAAGAAAGCTTGCCTAAGAGAGTTCAGGCTGTGTTGAAGAATAAAGGTGGTCATACCAAAATATTGACTTTCAAGCTCATTAGAATTGTACAAACTGTTTTCGCCTTATGTACTGTATTTCCATGTATGTTGGCACACGTTTCAATAAATTGCTGCACTTATTTCCCATTTTCCTAGCAAAATATAAAGAAATGAGGGGTAGCTCAAGACTTTTGCACCATATTGTATGTTGTCAATGTTACTAGGACAGAAATAACTAAGAGTTATGAAACTGAAAATGTTGTAAAGCCATAATTTCACTACCCTACTTTCTGTTAATTACCACACTACCAGGGTCAGAGGATGGATAAAGAATTGTATGAGACTTAAGCTTTTAGCATCAGCAGTAGCATACATACCACAGACTCACTCTAAACCTGTAATGATGACATAAAAGACACAGCCGGGAAGCCCTTTCATTACGTGGTGAACTTCAGTCAACGTAGTGGTTAGTGAACGCCCTCTTTTTATTGGAGCTCATATTTGTGGGCCAGACTGGGATGGCTGAGAGACTATTATGCAAATTTGAGAGTGTGGATTCACTAGGACGAGAAGTCAGAGACACAGAGCTCTGTTAGAAGTTTCCGCCTGTATTCCTTGAACTACAATTGTAATACATCATCATCATTTTTCATCCTGAACTCATTTTCCTCAGCCTCTCACTCTGCTGGAATGTCAGTTTATTGTGTTCAAATGGACATGTTGACAAGGAAGCTTTAATGGTTCCATTGCAGATGGTTTCATGTGTCCTTAATCATTACTGTAAATTTCACTGGAGAGCACCACAGAACAGATAGCGCTGTTGCTGTTGTTGTTGGTTTTTTTTTTCTTCTTTGGAGCCATCGTTCTTCTGTTTCTGTTTTCCATTACAGAACCATTATCTCCACAGTACTGAGCATATTGTGTGATAAACTGAGTGTTTCAGCTGACATTTGAGACCAAAGTCCAAATGAGTTTTTAGAAACACTGTTAGAAAAACAGCTTTTTGAAGACACGAGGCAAATTCTGAAGATTCCTATGTTCAAAGTTTACTGCTCTTGGAGTCTGTGAGGCATGGAGTGAATAGTGATTGTTTGCAAGACAGCACTAAATCGTGATCTTACAATAATTCATACCAGAGACATTCCTTGTCCTTGTATGGGTATATGTTGAAAAAAAAAAAAAAAACTCCAACAAGAAATATGTGTCTTTCTTCTCAGGCACTATGCCAAACCCACTTCCCATTGTATACAGTGGATTAAACACCCCAGCTAAGAATGCTCGGAGAAGCAAACATTACAGAGGCTGTACTGGCCTGTGTGTAATATTTATGACAAAGGTAATTTTTTTCAAATGTGTTTTGAAACTGGGCTTCTCAACCTTTTCCAGGTTAATGACTGCTGAATTAAGAAAGTTCCAGAAACAAGGTTTAAACCACAGCTCTCAGCTGAGTAAATTGGGGACACAAGTGTGCTGTCAAAAGGATTTAAATTGTGATTTTGTGAATTCAAAAAAAAAAGTTAGGTCTGTTGTTTATTGGCTAATGAAAAGTAAAATTTGAATAGCGGAGGAGTGGGGAGAGGTAACAGTGTAGAGAGATGACAAAACAGAAAAGTTGGATGAGAGAGGTGGGTGAGAGTGAGAAAAAAAAGAGCAAAAGGGAGAAGGAAACCAAGACAGTATCCTCTCTTCTTCTTCTTCTTCTTTTTTTAATAGCAGCAATCAGTCAGTAGATGAGCTCTGGCTGCACACAGAGAGGCAGAAAGGAACCAGGGAACATAAGACAGATTATAGGAAAGAACAGCACGAGGCCATAAACACACGTCGCGCCACAGTTTTGAAATGCCACAGTTTACTGCTGGCAGATGCTCAAAGACTCTTTTAGCAGAGAGGAGGTGGGGTATGCGTGGGTGTGAGGAGGGGTCAACTGGATTTACACTCAAAACCTTATACATTTCAGATGTATAAGAATCTGGCTGTACAGCAGAGTACTATTTGATGTGGCTAAAGCCGCAAGTGTTCGTCTGCATGCACGGATCCTACATGTTGGTGCATTTAAATAAAGTGAGTTACTGCTAAACAGCATCTCATAATGGTCTAATTAGCACAGAGAAAGCAAAAAGCCTCTGGAGAGGACAATGCATTCCAATCCATCATCTATCTATGTTAATCTCTGATTTAATTGAATGGAAATAGCTCTTTAGTGTAGTTATCCAAATGATGACATCCTATATTATCCTGCAGATGGCAGCAAAGTATTTTGACAAAAGCGCGCAGTGTTTTTTTTTTTTTTTTTTTTTTCATACAATATTTGAAGTGGAGTGTTTTTCTATCTTTTCATGGAATTTTTACCAGCTGTACGCTGACATGTTTGAACAGGTTTAATGTTTAGAATTCATCTATCTGCTCATCTTTGTCCATCAATGTCATATCAGTATTTCCTCATCCGGTATTCCAGTCATGGTAGTGGCATTCAGTGGTAATGATTTGACAGGTTGATGGAGCAGATCCATCACTTGTGCTTCGAATACAAGTACAAGTGATATAACTGAGGTAAGAAGAGATCCTGCTGTCGCTACATTTTATGTATTATTTCTCCTTTGTTGCTCATTTACATCATTAACATCTGAAAGCAGATCTGCCTTCTTGGTGAATCAGTAGGTATGTGGCATGGCAGCCCTCTGACACCTTTACTATTCTGGCACAAGTTCAAATGTCAGTAAATCTCCTGTTATAAAAGGTGGTCATAAACACCTAATGGTTGGTCATGAATTTTTTAGAGCCCTGAATATCACACAGAAATGACCTCTGGAAAACTACAACCTTAACAAGGCTCATCTCACAGACAGATAACCTCCACAGCCGGTGCAACACGAAGCCTCCTTCTTTTCTGGTTCTTTAGCTTTTTTTTCGTGGCATGATTGGATTGATTTGTCATTTGCAACAGAAAGAGCTTGGCCACGGGGCTGTGGATAATCCAATTTATCGCTTTGCCATTTATTACAAATTTCTGTGGCTTTTGGGTCCACTGTCACATCGATTCGTTGATTGCTTGCTTAGCTGGGTCCTAATGAGCTGCTGTCTGAATCACTGCATAATCGCCACCCTAATTCACTTCCTTGCCTACCCTCACACTTGGTCTGCTGGCTCGCCACTATTAGAAAAGAATGGACTGAAGCAGCTCTTCCAGCAGACAATTAGTAACATCATCCTTGAAGCGGAGTGTCACTTAGCATAAATTACCATTTAATAAATGACAATCCTTTTGTGACTTACCAGAATGTTGTCACAGGTTGAGATGATGATCTAGATTGCAGTGGCATCTAATTTACAGATGAATCAAACATGGCAGGAACAGTGAGGTCTTGGGAGAGACCGATTTGAAACACTCGGATAGCTCACCATTAGAAACTAAACAAATACTATTGTTTAGTCAAGGATTTATAATGGAAGACAAGATTAGGTCGATAGCTCTCACGTTACAGTGTAAAGATTTTGTGGCCTATACACGTGGGACTAAAAATCTAGCCAAGTTTCTAGTACTAGAAGTGTTCTAGTTACAGGTCGATACAAGGGAAGAAATACAAGGTTTAAGTTGGTAACAATTGTTCACTTACAGAAGTGGAGACCTATAAATATGTTAAAATATAAATACTTTTTATGTTTCACCCAAAATACGTGATTTTTATTAACAGTATTAGTACCTTGAAAAGGTGATGAAGAGACTGCATTAATGTATAGCCTGTAACTACAAAAAAAAAAAAAACAACTGAGAAATGGGTGAACCATTTTTTGACAACTTTAAACCCTATGTGGGATGCTGCATAACTAACAGGGGTTAGCAAGAACCATATGTTTAACAGCCTTCTGTACACTGCACGTGTTATTATACAAGCTTTACAACACCGTCTTAGTAACTCCCATTACCTCTAAAATTCCTCATTCCTACTTTTCAAAATAAGATGGAAAAGCAGAGATTGTTAAATTCCTTTGAGTGTAGCTACCCCCTCATTCCCCAACCTCTTTGTTCTTCCCCTTTTTGTCTTGCTATACTTACTGTAGCAAATATTTTACAGATACCGTGCAAATACCAAACAATCACCCTGTAATTTGTAGGTTGTAATCTAAAGCAATAACTGTAAGGCAAACACAGTCAGATCTGGCACCGACGCATCCCTTTGATTTCCAGACACATTACTCTGAGGTTAGCAGATACCTGAAGAGGACAGATTAGAGAGTAAATACCACTAGGTAAGGGTTTACCTCTGCACCAATATCAGCCTGTCTGCATGGCATTTATCTAGCTTGAAGACGAGCTTAAGGACACATTGGGATATGTTTGCGAAGAGGCTGCTGGATAAATATAGGAGGGAGCTAATCAAGCCATCTATCAACAAACGATGCGCGCCATCTGTGAGTTTCATCACTCGTCCTGTAGAACAGATTTTTCCAGTGCAAGTTCCAGTGTGATGTATGATGTACAAAGTAAGTGCTGATGCACTTGAAGTATCGTAGCTAAAGAACTCTCACCAGCAATTTGCATATTAACAGATGGGGATATACTGTAGGCAGACAATCAGACAGGAGGAGAGATATCTGGAGGAATCATGCTATAACCGATCTTATCAGTAAAAAAACACATGCAAAATGGTTTTCAGACAACATTTCTTTAATACAAAGTCAACATATCTACATACACAGTGGCTTTAAACCAATTATTGTTTCAGTTAGAAGTAACAGTTTGAAAGTGATAGCACTTGGCCCTCATACAAAAAAAAGGATTTTGCTGAGTTTGGGTTCTTTTTCAATTTGTCGCCATGTACTGTATACGCTCTGTTCGTTTGATTTTATTTTTTAGTAAGGGTTCATCTTTTGTTATTTCCCCCTCTCCCCCAAATATTCGACATATTCCAGTAAATTTGGTGGTTGTTTTCAAAAGTCTAACATCTTTACATTAAGTCAAAAAAGTAACACATTGCACAAGCTTTGAAAGACTTCCATGGATTCGGTTTTGGCATGGGCCCTTTCTCATCAGTCTCATCAGTCCGAGTCTTTAATCTTAGGCTTTGAGTTCTTTATGAAACATCTCAAGGTTCCCACTGTTCAGAAACGACATGCTGGAAATGTGAATTTGCAGCAAGTTTTTGGTTGTCTTGGTCTTTCCTTGGTTGCATCACTCTGCTTTATTTCACTGAGTCCTGATTTCTTTCTGCATCCCACAATGAAACATGGTCAAAGAAAAACACAGTATGGTTCTATTCAAGGCTTAAAAATGCACTAGGGAGAAAATAAATCAACATGTCATGTTGCAGCTGAACCATGTATGGCCTTTAGCACAGAGGTATTTGTTCTTCAGCTAATGGTATATTTATGGATTAACACCTTGGCATTTTAGGTAGTTGAACAGTTGGATATCTTCTGGGGGTTTGAGGGAAACTGTTAAGGAATGAAGAATGCCTTGAGCTTGTGTAGTTTCACAGTAGCTGAGACCTTAAGAATCTACACCTTTGTGATTAATCTTTTCTGTTTGACTTTGGCAGTATAATTGTTTCAAGACAATATATGTTTAAAAACCCTCTAGTTGTCTACAATGAGAATAAGAATGTAACAGGTCCTTGAAATGATGATTGATTAGCAATTCAAATGGTTAGTTGACAGAAAGGACTAACCTCCCAGGCTTGGTTAAATTATAACAGCAGATCACTGGTGCTGATTTCATGCTCTCATTGAGGCTATAGGTATGAGAAGAGAAGCTGGCATGTTTCCCATTTTTTAACTGCTAGCAGGGGAAATTAAAGTCAGAAAAAAAGTGAGTGATAATTAAAGACCAGGGAGCAGGGCTGGAGAAGAGAGATTTCAGAAAGCAGGCTCTACAACCACCAAGAAGTTGGATGAGAGAAGGACTGTGATTTTTGTATTTTTGTCCCCACTTAAAGTATGAGATTTTGAAGGTCAAATGATACAAATACTTATAATCTATATATTTGTTTATTTACAGGTATACTCTAGATCATAGTGGATATCTAACAAAATGAATGGCCACATTATGTCTGAACATAACAAAAGTAAAAAAAAAAAAGAGAACTTAAGAGGATTTTCTTTCTTAAACTGTGAGGGTCATAGCCTGACCATGATCATACAAGGTACAGTTTGTCAAGTTGGTCTTATATAGGTAACAAAAAAAGGGTCAGTTTCGAAATATTTGATTGATATTTTGTAGATCAGTTCATCAACAGTTGCTCAAAAAAAAAAAGATAAAGAAAAAGATTTTAAAATGGCATCTCCTCATCGGCACAGGTTCTACCCCTGGGTAGATGTTCAACAATGGTGAGTGGAGGCAGAGGACTCAGGCATAGTGCTTACCTCAGCTTCCCTTAAGAAACAAACAAGGTCTCTAAGATCATATATATATATATATATATATATATATATATATATATATATATATATATATATATATATATATATATATATATATATATATATATATATATATATATATATATATATATATATATGT
>VUQI01062573.1:7952-21214 GCA_015106735.1 Paratilapia polleni | reverse complement strand
AAAAATCATGGGACGCGGTTGCCATTTGTCTCAGCTTGGCCACCCGCAAGACGACGCAGCTGAAGCTTCTTGCAACAGGGGAGGTTTTTGTCTGGTGACTGAGATGCGAGCCTCCTGGGGTTCTTTTCACTGTAAATATACTGGCACGCTGCAACATTGCTGTGGTTACCTGGCTGTTTTTTGCACAAATTCACAATTGATGAAATGAGCCCATTTTAGGAAATGTGGTGCTGTTTTCATCATCACAACTGCGAAACAAACAAAAAAAAAAGTGCCTTCTCTTAGCTCTTAGCACTTGAGAAGCGGCAGTTTAATAGTTGGATGTTATTCCAAACAAATGATGGATATTAGTGAAACAGTGTAAAAACACAAAGTTTTTTTGTAGGATTTAGTGCCAAATGTAAGTGAACTCATGCTTTTCTGTTTTATTTTTTTTTTGTATTGTTTGAGAAGTTTGGGGGAAAAAAATTGTTTTTATGCAGGCAACCACAATTTCTTCGTTTCTCAGGATCTTACTCACACACTGTGGTGATGGAAATACTTGAACCCCTTTTACACCCAAGCATATCAGAAAACAAGATAGTCACCCAGTCTTGGCTACATCCATCTGCTTCTCAGTGTTTTTTGTTTTTTTTTAATTTATTTGTTTATTTTTTTTGCTTTCCTTTTCCTTCATCATCTGTTGCTTGTTACTGTTGTATCACGAAGATATTTTTGAGAAGAGAAATGTCCACGAATGTTTACAATGTCCTCCACATTGAAACACTTGAGGTAAGGTAAGCAGTCTGACACTTTGATCGATACCCGCCCCACAGCTTGAGCCACAGCTTCTGGGTCCTCCCCTGCCGAGGATCTTCTTTTCTTGAAATAATGGGCAATTTTCTTCTGTTTCCCCGTGACATGTCTCAAAGTCGAATTGGACTCTAAACTGGTTGGACTGGGTGTTGTCTTCTAAAAATCTACAAGATCCTGTTTGATGTGTCTGAATTAGCGGTGGCGATATCGTTGTCTGCTGTCGAATTTCAGTTTCTATGGCTCAAGAGACTGTTGAGGTGGGGGGTGGGGCAACAGGATTCTGGGGGAAAAGATGGCTTTTTACGTTGCATAGTGATCAAAGCTTCCTAAGTACTCCAGAGCTGCGTGATAGCAGAATTGATACTCATCCTGTAGGGGGAAAAGAAAAAAAAAAAAACACACATGCGTCAAAAAAATGCATTAGAATACCTCACCAGTAGTTTAATGAGATGAGAGATTACCATTTCAGACAATTTCTACTTGCAATAAATTTACTGAGGCAGAGCATGTCCTGACAAGACCATTTTATAGACCCTATACCTAAACTTGCTGATGCCCTATACAACATCAAAGTAGACAGCCTAGATTGTAACGAGAAAAAAAAAAGTCTATAGTTTGATTTTGCATTATAGGAATGAGATTGCGCAAGCAGTTTTACACAGGAAGACCAGAGAACCCATAATAGACCTTATAGGGTTAAAGCATACAGTAGCCCAGACACACAAATCATAAAAATATATGGAGCTTATTTAATAGAGATTAGTTAACTTATTGCTGCTCTTTTAAAATGCTCACAAAACTGTCCTACAAAAGCAATATATTTACAACTCCCTACAAACAAGGAGCAGTGTATGTTTTTGTGTGTGATTTTGTGACTTCTGACCTCAGTTTGGACCATAGCTGGCCTCTGTGTTCGCAGCATCTTCACTGTTTGGAAGATATCAACCACACCTTCATAACGCATCCTTTCCAGGACGATGCTGAGGGTGATAAAGACTCCGGTCCTGCCCACGCCAGCACTACAAATACAAAAGCACAAAGAGGATTTATAAAGACGTAAAACACACTCAGTGGCTGAATGGTGCCTCTGTATGAAGGCAAATTGTGCCTTTCTCTTGCGTCTTACACAGCATTTCATGATCCGTTAGTTTAACCAAAACCTTCACAATGATTTCAAAGATCTAAAATGCATAATATCTACAGCAGGATTTTGCTACAGAAACTTTGCACACTGGAAGCTC
Organism: Paratilapia polleni; assembly: GCA_015106735.1. Lineage (NCBI taxonomy): Eukaryota > Metazoa > Chordata > Actinopteri > Cichliformes > Cichlidae > Paratilapia > Paratilapia polleni. The sequence continues at coordinate 19,178 of VUQI01062573.1, read as the reverse complement.
TAACCGCTTAAAACAAGCAAACTTCCAGAGCCGGATATTGTGCTGCATGGTAACACAACAATGACACTGGCAAGGAGGCAATTTGTGTGTTGAGAACCTTGTGAATCCACGTACATGTGTGCCCACATTCTTGTCTAACACAAAACAAGCCCTCAAGGACACACAGGCACACATTTCACATTGCGCGCGCGCACACACACACACACACACACACACACACACACACACACACACACACAAAGGACCAAGCAAACATTTTGTCTCATTAAGTCCCTCCTCCCATGTGTCGAAAAACTCAGCCTTCTGCTGCTCTCCAGAAATACAGTCTGAGACTTAACTCAGATCCTGAAATACTTGAGAGCTGCCTCTCTAAGCTGCTTTGCTGTGAAATGACTTCCACTTCACCAATGGAACAATAATTGATATGACAACAGATTTATTTGGGCTTCTTCCAGCCTCTGATGCCATTTTGTTGAATGAAGAGTGAAAGTGATGGCTGCTAGGAGACACTTTTGGCTTGTGTGTGACTTTGTCGATAAGTTTGTGTGTGTCTGTTGGAGAAAAAAGGTAGACTTAAGACAAAAGATGATTTGTATCAGTTGACACCATTAAATGATAAACAACAGTCTAATCACCGCCACACTGCAGTATCTCTCAGCCCACCCAAAGCCTCTTCATGGGAGTCAGTCACAGATTGTCACACAGACTCTTAAACTCACTCAGAGCTCCTTTCTCTCTCTCTTTTTTCAACCTCTCCCTCTCCCCAGGAAGATCGGCTCTCCAAATCTGAAGGCTTGCCGAGCCACTGCAGACTGAGAGGATTTGGTGTCCCCATTCACAGGAAGTAATCAGGCAATTAATGACAAAAAGCGTGTGGGTCTATTAGATAGACGCTGAGGAAGGGAGAGGAGGAATGGGGGAAGAATAAAAGAAAAGAGGTGCAGGAGAATGGATGGATGGAAAGGAAGAGAGAGAGTGAGGATTAAGAAATAGGGAGATGACGGACGGGGCAGGCCGGTGACAGAAGACGAAAGAGTAAGAGAAAAGGAAGCCATAAGCTCTACTCTTGGAAATGACTAAGCCTAGAGGAGGGATAGAAAAAGAGGAGAGGGATAGAATGATTAAAAGGAGGTAGGTAGAGTACTGACAGATAACGCAACTACCCACTATTACTACTGAAGATAAATATCTCTGCAAAATGATAACCTGATTAACATCATCAAACTCTAAGACACTATGCTGTGTTTATTCTCTTATACTCCTCAAAATCAGACTAAGTTCAGTAAGATGCATCACTTATTTAGTTGCTGACTGGTCATGTGACTGTTGCTGTCTGCTTTTAAAGGCTGTGGGCTTTCTTGTCCATTACTCCAGTCCTGCAATAACCAGGCCTTTCACTTTAAGACAGCACTCCCATAATGGCTTCATAGAGGGGTAGAATAACTCAGTCTTAGTGGTGCTACCTTGACACATATTACAACTCCCAGAGGGTCATTTGATGGCTGGTGACATCATTGCTTTTTAATACAAGGGACGTGATCCTATATTCGATGATGTCATGGCGCCTCTGCAGTAGAAATGTGGAGCAGAAGTGACACCTACTCTATTTCAAAAGTATAATATTTTTACGAGACAGCAAGGTAATTATTACTGTTAACACATTTATCAACAGTATTCAATCCAAAGGAACAGCTGTATCCTTAGAGCTGAATGCCAATCAAACACAAAAAAATGTGTTTTGGAGATCATATACACACAAGTGTCTTTGCTGAAGGAATTTCTAGACGTTCCTTTTTTTCTTTTGCTAGTCTTGCAGCACATACAGAACCAAAGCCATGCAAGATGTCCCTATTTGGCTACTGAGAGTAACAACTCATTCAGATGGATCCCACTCAAGGTTATGAATATGAATAATCTGAGGTCCTGCTGGTGACCACTACCAAATATCAATTACTACCTGCATCCAGCATCTCAAGTTAATGGTGAAAGTTACCTTGGAAGCTACACCTGAGGTGATTAAAAATGCACCATGGAATGATCATAAAACCCAAAAAGAATGGCTGTATCATTTCATACGTCTTCTCCCTGCAAATGCCAAGCCACATCTGAGGCTTATCAATTATGAAGGAGAAGGGCCTGTGGAGGTGCTGAGGTAGTGTACTGCACTGGCAAAGAGGAAAGGAGGGATCATATCTGATGATGTTGTTAGAGCTGCGCCTTAGGAGGAGCTCGGCTGCAAAACAATAACCATCTTAAGAGGAGATTTAATCTTGTCTTGAGACTTGTATCTCTTTCAAGAAGGAAAGAATGTCTTTGGAGTCCGGTTTGAGGCAAAACAGGCTACAGGGCCTGAGAAAAGAACATACCACTCATCTCTTTTTAGGAAAACAATTACTAAAATATATATAGTGTATATGATATCAAACACCTTACCTGCAGTGGACAGAGATTGGGCCATCCTGCCCAAACTGCTCCTTGGTTTTATGCACCTGGCCAATAAAATCAATGAATCCCTCCCCCGATTTGGGCACGCCTTGCTCCGGCCAATCAGTAAACTGGAACTGCCTTACTGTCCTGGACTGGCCATCCTGCAAATAGAGAGAAAATTAGGTGAGTAGATAGGAAAGAGATTAAAGATTATGTGAAGAGCTTGAATATGAAAGACAATGGCTCCCTCAAACAGGTCAGAGGGGATACTTCCCACCTACTAACCCACAATATCAGTATCCTTCCACCAACTTAATGCAGAATAATACTAATAATTGAATTATCCCATTGTCTGCTGCATGTGTTCAAATGTGTGGCCAATTAAAGTGATAGAACTAAAAATTTAAGATAGGCATCCATAATTAGTGTCACCAATTTGACATCCAAATTCTAATGTGAAATATGCTCACAACCTACTCTCCTGTTCCTCAGTTATGGTACTGAGTAATGTAGAGAAAAGTGTTTTTGCAGGACATTTTGATGTCAGTAAAGTTGTGAACTTTTGGACATAAAATGTCATCATTTTATTCTATTAGGCAGCAGCTTGAAATTTTGTCATTATTAGTGTAGGAATTCTTAAGTTATGGCCAAAAAAGGTCACAGTGACCTTGAGTACTGGTGAACATTGAGGCCAAATTTGAAGAAAATCCCTCAAGACATTTCTGAGATATTGCATTCTTGAGAAAAAGGACAAAGTATGTACATACAGGCAGAGGACAAACTGAAAGCAAAATGCCTTCTTACTAATTAAATATGCATTTAAATTAAATTTTTTCTGCACAAGACTAAATCTGCTGATACAGTGACACACACGTCTCACAAGAGAGGGACAGTGTGTCCTCTTACTCCAACCCAGCTGTTTCTATTTTCTTCCCTATTACGTTTTGAGCGTGTGTGTGTGTGTGTGTGTGTGTGTGTGTGTGTCACAAGTGGGTCGTAGTTATAGCTAATCAATAGTGTATCTGCCATGACAAGCGTCTTCTCCTAGACACCAAGTTGAATAAGATAATCCTGAGATGCGATCGATAGAGCAACCTGATGGATGAGCACAGCGGGTGAGGGGGTAAGAAGGACTTATGGAGCAGGAGGCGGGATTGGACAGTGAAAATTGGAAACAAAAACCCTGCCACAATGACATGCATGCTAGAAAAATGTCAATCTTGACAACTTAATCTTATATTGATTTTTACAACCTTGGTGCAATAGTGAGACAACTGCAATCGCTTCCCTTGCAAACAAAAACATTTAAATACATTTTTCCAATGAAGTGGCATCACACTGGGAGAATGGATGGGATCCGCTTTATTATGAGAGAGCTGATTATCCACTCTGAGAATGCTCAGTCAATACTCGCGTCCTTGTAAAGAAACTTCTTTTGAAGTTGTCTCAGAGAGAACAAATTTCTCAAGAAAGTCAGCAAGCAGACACGTTTTTTTGCAGAGACAGGCTCTCCGCTTGATGCCACCAGTAATTAAGACAACCAGGTGTTCATTTCTCCAGTTGTTTCTCACTTCTCTGCACAACAGACCTCAGCTTAGATATGAAGTGTCATTCTCACACATTCTCTTCCCATTTGTTCACACACTGCAGAAGCACAATTTGTGGAATACTCAGTTGGCAAGTAAACTGCATTTTTTTCCCCTGAGATCCTGCTATTAGCTGGTGAAGAATGATAGATTTTAAATTGTGTTTGGAGTAAATTTGCCTAAATTGTGTTATGCAATCAATGTAATAAGAAAGAATGTGAGCCTACACTGAAAAAGACACATTTTCGATGATGTTATTTGGAAAAAAATATGAAACCTTCTCTAAATGAGTAGATTAAAACACTGTCGTATAGTGCCAGCTGCAAGCTAACAAACAGTGTGTATGTAAATTGCTCCAATATTAGTAAGAACCTACAGCACGTTGTATGTACAGAACTAACGGCAAATTCTAACGCTTGACCGGACACAAAAACATGTAACATGCCCCATGTCATAAATGACTAAATTCATATTGAGCAGAATGTATGGTAAATGTCAAAAGTGTTGAAGTAAACAAGTACCTGAGGGTCTCTAATCATCATGGGTGGGAGCTGCCCTACATTCATATTGATTCATTCTGATGTTTGCCAAGAGCTAACCATCCCCCCTTTTACACCTAGCAGGCTAAGTGCAGACAGTGACTCTATGCCGAATATGTGCCGCTACTATATGTCTAAGGATTTACATAATCTGTCTATTCAGTTTGAGTGCCTGTTGTCCCATGTGGATGTGCATGCTGTCGATATGTTTCTGCACTGCTGCCGCCAAGGTGTATTCTTGTACATTTATTGTACTTGACAAATACAGTGATTTAGATTCTAATAAGTTAAGCTCCATATACCGGCTCTCTTTGTAAAACATCTCATGTCTCTTCCCCTGTTTTATGACGCATTGCATGTTTTCTTTCTTTTGTTGCCTTTGTTTTTCCATCTCAGAAACATTTAGCCTCAGCAGGGGGATTAAAAATGAAAGAGGGGCAAAGACAACAACACAATAAACCAAGCACGCCAAAGAAAGAGAGGAGGGGAGAGGAAAATTTAACACACAACCTGAGGGCCCACGCGCCGTGTCAAATTGTGTGATTAAATACGTGACTGGCTCGCTAGATGTGAGTGTTGAGGCGTGGAGTCTATGCTATTACTGTGCAGAGGCATGCGACAGAAACACACACACACACACACACACACACACACACACACACACACACACACACACAGTTAGTCATACATATACAAAATAGATAAACATGTACATGTGATCTGTAGAATGAGAGGTTAAGCCCAGTTCACAAACACTTTTAAGTGCATACACAATCAGTAATATGAGGTTGACACCTGCAAAATCTACACACACATACAGCCTACAGCCTTATATCACAGACTGCACATCATCTTCTCCATCTCTCTGCTTTGTTTTCTTAACTGTGTGATAAGCTTTGACTGCCTGTTTGCTAACCCTGTGTGCTTTGATGATTGAGTCCCCTGTGAGAATCCTCGAAAAGAAAGCACCACTGACCAGACCTCAGGACAATATGTTTGCATGCATGTTAGGGCAATCTCAGACTTTATATGCATGCGTATGTGTTTAATGTATCTGTCAGTGTGTCTGGAAGATGATATCTGAACTTGTGCGTGAACTAATAAAAATATACACAAATGCATGTCTGTTATTTGTGCAGAGAAAAGAAAATCAGCATGTAGACAGGTGGCAGAAAGTGAACCTGTGAGCACACGAGCCTGTTTGTGAACAAGTGTATGCATGTGTGTCTTTGCGAGGAGCTGTCTTAATTGCTTTAACACCAACAGGATGCTGCCTGGGAAATCAATGGATATATCAGTCTGTTCGGCATTGAGATGGGAGATTTTTATCTCTCAGCTACATTTCTACTGTTGTTCCTTTGAACTGTCTGACCTAATTTGACCAAAAAAGAAATGTTATCAGAGGTAAGAGATAACTACAAAAGAGTAGAGTAGCTTCTTAACAGTTCAGGGCAAGAAAAGTCAGTTCAGTAGCAAAACGTTGTGTGGATATCCGTCTTACAATAGAAAAAAAACACAATCTTTTGTCTTTTATGGAACTTTTGGAGAAAAATATGATGAAATTGTGATCTTTCTGTGTTTATGTGTCCTAGTTTTACTTAACTTACTTAATATTTGACATCTCCAACACCTCAGTGAGTTGTTGATGGCACAACTGTCCAAATTATAACATCACTTTTTACACTGTTGTACTTTGGTCTTTTGAGACTGCTGAAAATGTGACACTGGTGCAATACTTCTGTTGAATAGCAGCATAAAAAGAAGGCTGTAAAAATCCCCCCCTTTCTCTTTGATACAAAGAAAGTGCAGTTAGATATCTATTGAGCGCTGACAGCAATTTAATACAAAGTTATTTTTTGAGGTGTGACGGACAGATTTCAGATTTATGCCCCAGCATCGACAACAAACGTCTCTCAATAGGAAAAATACAACAGGCTAGAATGTGGGAGTATGCACAAACAGTATGTTCATGCAGGTTTCACATCTAGCAGCCTATTTATCCCTCCTAAGCCACCACGGACCCCCAGGTGTGTCTTACCCTGGCGTCTGTGACCTTGAACTCTCGAAGGATGTACTGAGGCATGTTATACTCTGCCATGGGATCCACCACAAAGTACTGATACCTTGCAGAGCGCTCTGCAGGCCAGTACTGGTGACATTTTTCCTGTTTGAGGAAAAGTGATTGACAAGCCATTTTATTTTCAATGTTTTATGAAGTTTTTCCATTTCATTTTAATTTAAATTTTATTCTTAAGCCAAAAAAAAAAAAAAAATAGATGACATAAATCAATGTCGTACCCGTCCCATCTCTCTAAGTTTGGTCAACATGACTACAATAGTAGAGTTGTTCTCCCAGAGCATTCTCCAGAAGTCTTCTGTAGTCTCTGCCAGAGGGCCCTGTGTGGCAATGTAGGCTTTCTGTTGCCTGTTTAAACAGTAAAGTCACACCATGTTTACTTGTATAATTAATTGTAAACATCAAATTCAGGGAAAAAAATACATTTTACAACACAAACCGCGTACTTACTAATAAACATGATTACATGACTGCTATGAGGAAAAAGCATGCTTGGAAATAAGCTGCTGACTTCTCTTATTTTCTGTGACATCTCTGCTTAATTACATATAATATACTGTATGTCTTAGATTAATAAAGATGTTTCCTGGCAGCACAAATAAATACATAAATAAATAAACATAGATACATCACCTCACACGTATCACATGTTGCCATGTTTTCTGCCATCTCAACTCTTCCTACCTGTATCCATCAATAAAGCTGGCATTGATGTAGTCAGATCCTTCCAGGCCTCTGATTGGCTGCAGGCAGACACGTGTGGTCTCGTAGGGCATGATGTTAACCAGCCGATTTTTGAACTTGTTGCAGGGAAGGTTGGCACTGATGAAGCGCGACGTGTGGGCTTTGGAGTTGGCCAAACGCTGGCGGGGGAAGACAGAAGGATAGTTTAACATACCAAAAGAGGAGCAGTAACAGTAACAGTAACAGAGTGAGGTAAAAATATAGTACCAAAAAAAAAAAAAAGACATTTAGAAAGATTGAAAGACTGGAATGAATGATATGGAGGAGGAGAAGGAAGATTAAAAGAAAGTAGAGAAACAGGGAAGGAGGGAAAGTAGTACCAAAGAGGAAAGAAGATACATAAGATGCAAAGGGGAAAAGAAAGAGCAGGAGAGAATGATAAAAGGAAAAAGAGAAAAGGAGGAGGGAGCAGAAGACAGGTGCAAGACAGCTAAAAAGTGGAGAATATCAATGACAGAAAGTAATAAAGCAGACCCAATCTAATCTAATCTTTCACCCATGATGGCACAGCTTCAAAGGGACATTGTTTATCAAGAATATATTTATCGGAAAGCAATTCAAAACTTTATCCCTGCTTGCAACTTGTGAGGTCCTGGAGGGTCAGATAAAATGATGGAAAATATGCTACACACCCAGACTAACAAGCCTCTGGATCAAGTCTGTATGAAACAGAAAACTCGCCTAAAAGTGGGTCACTCACAGCTTTGATAATGGCAGTGTGCATAAAACATAGACTCACACAGGCATGTTCAGAAAGACAAACACTCACACACACACACTGCATAATGATCAAAATGAAATGCTGTACTGCTACATCATCACCGTTATAAGGACCTCAGTGCGAGTTTGTGGGTCAGCAAGTCCTATGATCACCTCCTTTTGGCTTTGTCATCTCAACAAAGAATATGTGTGCATGTATGTGTGTGTTCTTGCTCGTTAGCCTGCAAATAGAAGATACCCTTGTCAGATGGTTTAGGGTCCCTTTCAGACAGAGTAAGCACGGCGCTCTGAAAACACCAGCAGCATTATAAAAAATGAGAACGAGACAGAGATGAGCTGCAACTGACCCCGGTGAAAAAGAAGGCGGGAATGAGAATTTATTTCCTAGACTTTTGAGCTCTCAAAACTTGTCAAAATACAAAAAGTCAGTGTTTTCATCCTTGAATCTCTGTGTGAACCGGGTCTAACTTTCCATTTTCTCTTCCAATTAGAGCATTCTCATTCTCATTCTCTCTTTCTCTTCTTCCCCTTATAGCACCAGCAGCTCTCTATCAGGGGCTACTTGGAGTCCATCCAGTGTTTGCCTCCTCCTCCTCCCTTGCCTTTATCCCTTGCTACTGTCTTCCTTTTGATCTGTGTTTCACAGAGGCACCTGGAAAGGCTTAAGGTGGCCTGGCAGCACTAAAGAGGCCCTCAGCTACACCACCAAACGCCACAGAGGGTGAAGGGAACTGAGCCAAACCTGGCAGCCTGTCATCCAACAGTCTCTGCACCTCATGGTTGCTAGCTCCTTTCCATTTATAGTACAGTATATCTGGTCAGTTTTCGTTCCATTAGGCATGCTGCACCACAATGTGCATTATAATCTTTGGTTATATTTTGGAAACTAGGGCTTTTAGAAGTATTGCAACCAAAAAAACAGCAGGACACCATTACCACCATTCCTCTACCATCCCCAGTAATCACATATCCAAATCTAAGTGGGTAGTCAGACCCCAGAACAGCCCTGTAATAGAACGTACAAGGGTGTGAGGAAATTAAATACCATCTAGTATTTTTGTTTATAAATCTATAGTGAAACCTTCTAAATTTGATGACTGATACACACATATTCATTCTTTTTGTTACATTTATTATGTATTACATTGTGGCTTTTCAGTTCATTTCCAGTAATTGTTTTCTTTCCAATTGTGCACTTCTTTGACAGTATGAATTTTGCAGTGCCATACAAAGACTTGTGAGAGTTTTGTAAATTGTCCCCGTCACTTTTATTTATAACTGAAGAAGATTTCTCTATTTTTGTTTGTACTTGGATCCCAGTTTAAACACTTGAATTCCAAACCACACTTCTGCTATTTAATTTGAAATTGATCCCAGTAGCTAAGTAGCTTCCTTTGGTGTGTGTGTGTGTGTGTGTGTGCATTGTAATCCATATACTGTTGCTGAATATGTTCTACAAGCATGTTATGTGCATAAATCTCCATAAAAATGCACATACTGCGTGCACGAAAGCACTTGTCTGACAACTTCACGACAAGATTATCTTTAGGGATTCCCGGCAGTTATAGCTTAACTCTGCATGACTCTGTATCCTACCTGAGAATGACAATGCCCTCCCACCCTTCCCTATAGTGCAGTATTCTGTCGAATCACTTCCTTACTGCCAAGTTAGCATACAGTCGTCCCTTTGTTCATTAGCCAAATGCTCCTCCCTCCGCTTGCCTTGCCTTCCACCTCCATTTGTCATCATCAAGTATTAATTACTTAGCTCAACCACCTCTCTTCTCACACACCTCCCCCCTCTATACTGACTGTAGGGTGGACGTTATTAATCCCTGTTCGACTCCTGATGCCAGCTCAGCATTATTCCCTGATACAGATGGCAATGAAGATTCCATCACTGTTGTGCACCAGTGAGAATATTAAAAGAAAAAAAAAAAAGGTCGAATCACACTGACACTATTATTGTTTCTTGGCAGGGGGGCTGTGTTGATAAAGGCCGATGGAAAGATGACGAATGATTTAAGAATCTGTGTGTGTGCGTAATCCAAGGTCAGCAGATACTAACTGGTGCGCCAAAGTTGCGGTGAGTTCATAAACTGATCAAATCTCAAGTGCAGATGTACAGACAGGTGACAAATTAAAGGAAAATCAACATTAAGTGTTTTAGCAAGGATTTAGTCTAATACTATGTGCCTTGGCACTCGCTCTGCAAAGTGTAACCCTATTCTTCTAAAAGACATTTGGTGTTTTGATGATGGTGGTGGAGAGAACTGTCTAACATGTCACTCAAAATCTCTCATAGATTGTCAGCTGGAGTGTTGTTCAGTGACTACAAAAGCCATAGCATCCATGAATTCCGGTGGTCATACCTATAAGGGGACAAGCTGACAATGCCAGCTAAATTCCCCTGCTGCAATAGTTACCCAATCCCCTCGCTGTAGGGATCAAGGGTTTAGGATGTTTCTTTTAATTAGTCACCCGTCTGTATGTAAACACTGTGCTTGGCTGTCATTTCTCACCTACTGCTTTTTCATTAATTTCTCTATGAAAGCATACACTATTTCTTTCTAAAACCTAAACTCAAATCCATGCTGCTTTAAGCCAAAAATCCTTTGTCTTGTGCCTGCTAGATTAAACCCAATTTCTTAGCCTAAGCATATTATTGCAAAATCCTCAAAAATGGCTCCTATATTTCTGTTTTCTACCTTTTGGAACCCCCCCCCCCAAAAAACAAAAAAAACAAAAAAAAATTCAATAGCATTGTGTATCTAAGTGATTAAATGTTTTAAGTGAGGCTCAAGAAAGTGAAGGAGATTTGCTTTTTAGTCACCTGGGATCCTATTACTTGGACAGCATCTATAATAAACTGCCAAACAGCTGCCATGCAAATAAGGTAGTTTTAATTTACATTCTATTTAGCCAAGACTGAAAGTAATACATGTTTAAAAGAAGGGTTTCTGCCTCAAAAGTTGAACTATTTAAGCATATACTATCTTCATTCAGTATTACCACTGCATTTGAACAAGCTGAAAAAGACATCCAGCCTGCATTTGGAGTGATTACAGTACTATACCACTTGTATAGTACTGTATAAACTGCATCTTCACTCAGCTAAAATTTTATTCTCTCA
>VUQI01062572.1:14718-38848 GCA_015106735.1 Paratilapia polleni | reverse complement strand
TAAGATGCCAAATTAGTTATTTACTTGCATTCCTGAACAGAAAAATTTGTTTTAGTGGTTTTAATGTTATGCTTGATTAATTTCTGACTTCTCAGAGAAGTCCAGTGTGTTGGCTCAAATTTGGGTATAAAAAAGTGAATTCAGTTTGAAATTTCTCACTCCTGTTCAAAATGGTAAAACATCGAGAACTCACTGAAAAGGAAAGAGTCCACATTAAAGCACTTCATGATGCTGGGTGGTCTTTCTTGTTTTTGTAACAGGTGGTCTAATAAATTTGTTAAACACCGTGTTTTCCGAATACCCGCAGGTGAGAAGTATTTTCAGTCTGTTTCTAGGTGAAGTTGACTTTCAGTTTAGTTTTAAAAAAGAGCTACAATTAGTGTAGCTCAGTTAATTAACAGTTAATTAAAAGAATGTTGTTTTGGGGTCATTTGTGGCATTAATTATGCTTTTAAAATAAAAACATACTGTGAATCACAGTTGAGATGACAAGAGACTGTCAGTCACAGGAATGGGCTCCACTGCTAAAACCCATTGATTCAGACTGTACTCTAAACTCACAAATCTGTTTGTGCGTATAGCGTACACCTCCAGTGTTGGCTGACTCCACACCTTTTTCTGCACCGCACTGAACCAAGTTAATGTTATACTTCACAGGATATCACACATCAGTATTTGAAGGTTACTGTTTTAATGAGTTCAGACTTCAGAGCGAAGTAGCAGCATGTCCTGTCAAGCAGTGAAATTATTATGTCAGCTAATGTCAGCTCAGCAGCCGAAGTGGAAGCTGAGACTGTCAACAGGTTCGATTTAGATGATGTGATATCTTAAGCTTCTCATGAACTTAGCAGGTAGAGTGCAACATAGTTGTCATCACTACATAAAAGTCCAAATTAGTAAGCAGAAATAATTACTATTCTTGTAACAGAGATGCACTAGCAGTGCTAAATGTGGGCTAATTGGTCTTGTTTTTGAAGATTGATCACATCCATATAATTAATCTCATTAATTTGACAAATCAGCTGCATATCTGATGCAATAATTCTAATGCACATTCTGGTAAATTTTTTATATTTTCAGCACTACAATTTTGCAGATTTACCGAGTTATATTTAATCCTTATGCTAGGGAAAGTCAGTACATGTTTGCTTCTGATGTAAAAGATATTTCTCCAAAATCTTTAGCTTTAAAAATAATTGTGATTCATGGTTGATAATGCCATCTCGCTTCTCATAGAGACTTCTCTTTTGAAGCTGAGGGAGGGTGGGACACAGGAGGAGAAAGAAATAGAAGCCAGACTTACTGTGATTCAAAGTTAGCAGTAAAGAAGTAAAGCACAAAAGACTTGAATGAACAGGATCAACTCTGAGACCGGAAACGAGTGGAGAGAGTGCAGGAGGCAGCTCTCACTTGTGGTCTGCTCTCTTATCATGGCTGACCAAGCATGACTGTTTGGTGCTTTCTTTTACAGAGTCCCTTCCTTTTCTCTGCCACAACCTCATCTTACTTTCACCTCCACATGAAGAAATCTTTTTTCTCCCCCTTACAGGTTCTGGTTCAGCAGTCGCTCTGCTACTTCTTATTCTTCTTCTCTTTCCCATCTGTTTATCAGTCTCTCCTCTGCTCCTTCCTTGGTCTCATTTACAGTAAAGTAAATCTTCATGTATATCACTCTTTTCAAACTGATCTTATGCAGTTCTTTAAACATTTAGTTGGCCATCTCTGCTGCAAACTGTAAACAGCAACTTTGATTTAAAGTGCCTAGAATGGTTTACAAGTCAATGGCAGTAAATGTCAGGGCTGGTCCTCCTCCAAAGGCAGACCTAATGTACTGTATCAAGCAGTTGTTAATCCAGAAACAGGAAGAGTTTTAGAAAGCATTTAATTTCTGGGAATTACACTTAACACAGGACAGATGGTAGTCATTCATACTTTTATATTCCCTCTTTAAAACGTCTCATATAGTATCAACCTATTTTCAGCAGGCTTTCATGCAATTTCTTCAAATTATTTTGTTCTACAAAATCTCAAAATCAAGCTCTTTCTAAAGGCGCAGTTTGATGTTTGTGGTGATAGGCTTAGAGCTTGCCAAGAAGCTTGATCTCATGTCTCAATATTAAATATGGAGCTCCCACTAAGAGTCAAGTTAGCTTAACATAACGATTGGAAACAGGAGGAAACAAATAGCCTGGCATTGTCCAAAGACACATTTCAATAAAGTATTTCTTCTTCAGTCAGGACCACTATACTCATGAATCATCATCGTATCATGGTGGAGGGGGTTTGTGTGTATGAGAGACCCCAAGAGCTATGTTGTTAGGCTCAATTCAAAGCACTCCTATGAGGAAAGGTGCCCAGAAATATAAGGGCCTGATCCTGGAACCAGGCACTGGGGAGGGACTCGTTTGCCTAGCCCATGGGGTGCAGATGGGCTTAGTCTGAACGAACCACATGTGTCCATTATCCTTTTATCTTACAGGATTAGCCAGCTCTGGAGTTTACAGAATTAGCACCTCCAAGTCTGGGGGTATTTTCAAGTATCTCAAGGTCTTGTTCATGAGTTGGGAGAGACTGCAGTGATGACAGATAGACAGATTGGTGCAGCGTCTGCTGTGATGCTGTGCCAGTATGTTTTCTAGTGAAGACAGAGCTGAGTCTGCCTCCAAAGCTGACAATTTACTGGTTAATCTATGTTCCTACCTTCATCTATAGCTACGAACACTAGGTAGAGACTGAAAGAATAACATTGCAGATACAAGCAGCAGAAATGGGCTTTCTCTGAAGGGTGTCTAGGCTCAGCCTTAGAGATAGGGATTCAGAAGATGCTTAATGTAGAGTTGCTGCTTCTTTGCATCGAAAGGAGCCAGTTGAGATAGTTTGAGCATCTGGCAATGATGCCTCCTGGGAATCTCCTAGGTGAGGTGCTTCGAGCTTGTCCTGCTGGGAGCTGAAGAGATTGTGTTTCTTGGCTGGCTTGGGAATGCCTTGGTATCACCTTGAGAGGTGGAGGTGGTGGCTGGGGAGAGGGAGGTCCCAGATAGGCAGTAGGAAAAGGATGGACCACTATAGTTAAAAGAATGCTTTTTTTTTTCACATCTGCAGTAATTATTTCATGGCATGGCTCTTTTCTTGGACCTCTTTGCCCTTCCATGCACATACTTGGAAAGCATAAGGGGTGGAAAGCAGCTGCAAGACTCCAGCACAGAACAAAGCAAGCACCAGTGACAACACATGACACTGATTAACTCAGATGCAGCATGAAAGGAGGAGCTGCAGTGGAGATGGGTTGCAAATGCACACAAACTGCAGAAATGCTAAGGCAGTTCTAAATATCTTAAAAGAGATTTGCCAGTTGGATATGCAAAAGGGTGTCAGCTGAGCCACTGGCTGAGCTGCATTATGGCTGAGCTTGACTTTGTGGCCTGCCTGAATTAACGCTGTGCTCAATTTTTTGGGAATTGTCATTCCGACAGTTGGCTTTTGTACTAAAAAGCCTACCCCCACTTAGTGAGTTTTAGATGCATTGTTAGGTGCATTTCATGACCTTCGAAGAGAACCCGGCTGTGTTTTTCCCTGTATACACTCTTAATTCAAAAAAGCAAATAAGCATATATCCAAAAATGTCTAACTACTCCCTTAAAAAGCAGGAAAAAAGTTTTAGGTTAGTGTGTAACGGTCTGTGTCATTTTTTTATGCTAACAAATGTTCCTGCTTAATCTCTCTCTTCCTGAGCTTTTTGTGTTCTCACTGCTGCCCATTTATCTTTTTTTCATACCTGTGTATTCAGGAAAGCAGATGCTGAGTGGAGATTTCTTGATCTTCTCTGCGAACAAATCCTTCTTGTTGAGAAAAAGGATGATGGAGGTGTCGATGAAGAATTTGTTGTTGCAGATGGAGTCAAACAGCATCAAAGACTCATGCATGCGATTCTGCAGCAGGGAGAAGGAAGGGGGGGTGGTGAAATAATGAGACACAAAAGAAGAACAGGGAGAAGAGAGGGAGAAGAAGAGGGAAAATGGGATTAGGGGAGATTAGGGGAACAGGTTAAAACAGCAGGATTAAACAGAAAATAGGAGAATGAGGAAACAGATGATAAGGAGAGAGAAGAAAAGCAAATGGAAAAAAAAGATGATAAAGAGGGAGGAGGAAAGAAGGCAAAAGTTACACGTTACCACAAATTGAGCATGTAGAACTGCTAATTTTTTACACAGTAATAGAAACACATCTCTCTTTTTCCAATTAAAACTTCAGTAAAAGGGTTAGGAGAGAACAAAGAGGAAGAATTTTAATGAAGTGCAACATTTTGCATGCACATTATGCAGTAACTGCAGAGTGATATCGGTGTCTCATACTGAAATACTAACAAGAAACAGTGGCAGTATTAATTAAAAAAAAAGCTGGCCTGTTCAGGAAATACGTTCCAGTATTTTCAGTAAATAATTATAGATTGTGGAGAGGGAAAGCAAAACTTATTCTTCACTGTTAAACACTGCTGTTTAAACATTTACATTCAAATCTTCTCCAAATGCAAACACACACAGACAAAGTAAAATAATCACCCATATCAAGTTACTCGTGGTGCTTTATTATCATTGTCTTATGTATAAATACCACATTCAATAAATTATCACAACAGTGAGGGAGTTACAGCAGATGCATTTTACATACAGTGATCAATAAAATGCAGCATTCACACGCACACACATGCACTCTCACACACAAACTCACATACACACAAATAACAGCTTTGTAGATGTTGATGTGGATGACCTGTACAGTACAGAAAGTGTTGGTTGGTACTAACACAAAATAAACATGTTGGTTGAATGGAAATTGGAAGGTCAAAGTAGTGGGAGGATGGTGAGTGCAAGGACATTTATGTGTACCAGCATAAACTCTGCCTTCTGCCTAATTCTATCAAGGTTCATTACAGTCATGTTCCCCCTAGCTCTCTGACATCTCTCCGTTCAGCAGCAGAGCAGGAACCTCCCTGGCTCTGCAGAGGCTTAAGTGTGCATTACATCAGTTGGCAAGGTTTAGCAGGAACTGAAGGTTTAAGATGACTCAAAAGCATTTACAAGCAAAGCTCCGTTTCTAAATTTGAAGTATAAATAAGTCAGCAAAAACACCACAGGAGCTCATTTAAATCTAACACAGGAAAGATTTGGCACTTAAGTTTGGAGTAGTTCTTCATTTGGCTGCCATTGTAACATTTCAACAGCTTTTTATGCTGCTCAGGCAATGACATGGCAAAAGGTGCTAACATTTCTTTTGTGACACCACCTGCTGCCCAGAAAAGCAGCCACGCTGCTGTCCCCACCTTTGAAATCTGAATAAACCACTGATTGTGTTATCTGCACAGTACAATAAAACAAACAAACCCCCCTTAAATTACCCACAAATCTGTCCTTCAGTGCAGCCTATAGGAATTCAGTATTTACCGTTGGGACTCAAGCAGAACATTAATTGTTTACTAATTACTTGCCCTCCTCCTCCTCCCCTTGACCTTGCCTACTAATGTAATTTTCCTCTGTTCTTTGGGATTTATTGGTAACTCATCATGGGCAGACACACACACACACACACACGTATATATACCACATATGTGCACATTAATCCTGTTTTCACCTTGTAAACTACTAATTGCTTTACAGCGCCCCTGAGAGGCGGAAACAATGAAAAGGTCTAAAAAATAATGACAATGTGAAGAACTACACATTTCTCACTTCGTGGGCCTGTTCTTTGTCATGAAAAGACGAGACTGAGTTCTAAACACCGTAGGTGAAGCAGAAGCAGAGCAGAGCACTTCAGCTATTCACCTCCAATAAGAAAGTTTCACACTTTTAGTTGCACAACAGACGGGCTTTTGTCATTTTAATTCTCATTATGTACACCTTAACTTATAGTTTCTAGTGAACTGTTTCCAGAAACAAAGTTGAAAAAAAAATTGACAGTTTTGGCTCAGTAAACTGTGAAATGGAAAGTTCTGCATAAACTATTAGCAAGCTGTCTTTACAGTGCATATCTTCATCTGTTGCTACAGATTCGTAGCAAAAGATGAAAATATGCAAAGAAATATGCAGTTGTGATGATAGTATGTGGTGTATAAGTGTTGCATATTGTGAATGCATTTAGGGGTAAATTTTTAAATGCATCTGATATCACTCTAACCAATTTAGTATGCCACTGAGAAACAGCAGAAGCATGAATTAATTTAGTTCTGTGTGGTGCCTGAGGTTAATGCAGGCATGAAAGAATTTGGAAGACAAAGCTCAAACACTATGCTGTCATTGTCACCCTGAAGGCAACACAAATATAAGGATTTCCTTTCATCTGTATGTTAATTGGAGCTCGCTAACTTAATGTGGATGAAAATATCACCAGCCCATTCTTTGCCTGGCTGCTTTTCTGGCTGCCAGGAGGTGTAGGATGAGCAGCACCTTTGCAGAGCAGCAGTCATCAGCACAGCATGGATTCAGACTTATGTTGCAGCTGGAATGATTAAATAGAAGCGTATCTGTTGCATCAGATGTATGAGACATGGAGAACTGAAGTGCTTTCTGTGCAAATATGCAGTTATGTTCCAAGGCATATAGCCATAAGCACAGTGAAAAACAAATGAGGGAGGAGGTGTTTTTGTTTTATTATGACTGCAATGTCTGATCGCAGTGATGTTAACAAAAATATTCAAATGCAAAATGAAACAGATTAGGGTACTAACCTCTGCACTGCATAGAGGGGGTGGGCTAATATTTTAACTGCATAAATGATGATTCAACTGTTGCATAAGGTTTAAAGAATAGTTTGTTTTTTGGCATTAAGCACAGATGAGCATATACAGAACTTTTACTTTCTGACAGACAGGATTAAGCACAGATTTGTCATTGGTTTCATGCTAATGCATAATGCTATGCTTATATAAGGAGGGAATCTTTATGCACAGCATAACCAATGAAAAGAGCGAAAAGTAAACTGTTACACAGAATGCAGAAAGATAATTTTCCTTTCACATCATGTAACAGAGAAGTCAGAGGAGAAGATGATTAACTAAATGCCTTCAGCAGTCGTGGCAGCAGCTTCTTGTTTGGCAAAATACACATCTGACGCTCTTTGGTTGGAAACTGTGGTATTATCTGGCACAGGCAACTAAGGTGTTGTGACATTTTGAAGTCCCATGAGTGTGTTTGTGTCTTCACTGGATGTGTGTGCGTGTGTGTCTAGGGCTTGTCTGTGCGGAAAGGGTAGATAGGTGCCCTCTGGGTAATTAATCCACAGATGCTGACTCCACCACAGCACCCATGGGCTGATGTTGTCTCTTACACAACACATACACATGTTCATAAGCACGTACGCGCGTGCACACACACACACACACACACACACACACACACGGTGACCTTTTCTGTACTATCAACAGACACACGTAGGTAACTATATACAATCTGAAAACACGCATACACAAAATACACATCAGTACAGACACACACAGGCAGGCTGATCAACAGCCTTAGGGAGCTCTCTGTCTCTAATTAAGAAATTTGGCATAGATGTGGTAGGACGAGCTGATGATGTCATGTACCTGTTTGAAAAAAATTGCAGCTCTGAGTAGAGGGAACACACCTTGTTGTTTGAGTGTGGATGAATACGTGGAATAAAGCAAATGCCCGTCTCATGAATAAATAAAGATGACTCTACCTCTGTTTGCCAGGGAGCGCTGCAAGTTATCAATGCACTCAGCTTAGTCAGTTCCACCAGGTCCCGCAGACAAACACTTTCTATATTATGGTGTCAACTTCGGAGAAACTAATGATACATCTCTAGTATCGCATGAATCTCTCCCAGGCTCCAATCTGAACAGCATCCATCACCTTTCTATACATCTTAGCTGTGCAATATACATAAAATGTCAATTCTAAACAGCTCTGAGACATCTAACAATTAAATCAACGCTAAGGAAAACACCATGGATATACAACAGTCACAGAGTCTGCATTCTTGTCCCAGAGGACCAGATGTACTCATCAGCCAATAATCTTTCAAAGCTCACCTCTGACTTATTAAGGTGGAGTGGTGGACAACAGGGATATTACATTGTGCAGCCTGACACAATGGATGCAGCCCCAGGGCCCTTTAAAATCAATGCTTCCACTGAAATATTATCTGGGTGGAAACTGTCTGGTGGAGTCAGCGTAAACTTCTGTAGCTCTTTGTTTTAAGTGATTTTATAGTGGTCCCATGCAAGCAGCAAGACGAGCCTGTAACCAGGAATGACGTCTGCAGGGATGAATGATAACAGAAGTGTTGTTCAAGCAACAACATCCTTTTTGTTAATCAATATAAACTATAAAATTACGGTAAAGGAAAAACAAAAGATTTTATGAGGTTTACCGATATTTACAAGGATAAAAAATGTTTAATCCTGAAAGGAATGCTTGCAAGGCCACAACAGTAAGGTTTTATATTTTAAATTTTTAAGTTATGTTAAGTTATGTTCTTAAAGCCTGACTGTCTAGAATGATTTGATTCTATTTAAAAGGGGCTTTTAATGCAGAAAAAGGAGAAAATCCTAATCACAACTGGTTCACTAATTCATTGTGACTATTTGCCCCAGTGTTTTTTTTAAACTATCACTAGGAGTGGACAAATTGAAAAAAAAAAAGAAGCCTACACAATGGGTCTTTGATTTGGGGATGATGAGGCTTAAAAATCTGAAGTTGTCAGCTGAAGTACCACAAATTCATAATGCAGTAAAAATAGTTGACTGCAGAAAAGCAGAATAATAGTCTACAATGTTTTATAATTGTCTTTAGCTTGGGTCTGAATACATTTAGTATTATGACATTTTGAATGAGCAAGGCTTTGCTGTATTGAAGCTAATTTGAGGGTCTATGTACAAAGTATAATTCATTTGCAGTTGTTGAAGCTGTATAATGAGAAATGCCAAATTTGGGGGTATTTCCTATTTTGTCCTACTTGTGCTAATGTAAACGTACACTCACCGGGCATTTTGTTAGGTACACCTGTTCAGCTGCATGTTAACACAAATATCTAATCAGCCAATCACATGGCAGCAACTCAGTGCATTTAGGCATGTGCACATGGTCACATAGCTGCTTCCAGCAGGATAATGCAACATGTCATAAAGTTCAAATCTCAAACTAGTTTCTTGAACATGACAATGAGTTCACTGTACTCAAATGACCTCCACAGTCACCAGATCTCAATCCAATAGAGCACCTTTGGGAAGTGGTGAAACGGGAGATTTGTATCATGGATGTGCAGCTGACAAATCTGCAGCAACTGCGTGGTGCTATCATGTCAATATGGACCAAAATCTCTGAGGAATGTTTCCAGCACCTTGTTGAATCTATGAATAATTAAAGCAGTTCCAAAGACAAATGGGGGTCCAACTCGATACTAGCAAGGTGTACCTAATAAAGTGTCTGGCGAATGACATGTAAATTTGTTCCTCAACAGGTGACGCTGCCTAAAAGATGTGTAAACTTTGCCTATCCTATTGTCACTTTGTACAAAGACGTGTAATACAATTCATGACAGCAAAGAATCAGCTTGTTTCAAAGTCGAAAGCAAAAGTTGTTGAATATGTATTCCACGAAAAACCATGCTGTTCAACATGGAACTCCAAAATGGCAAAGATAACAATAAATAAATAAGAAACTATCAAATTAATTCCATTTAGGGAAGGAGAGTAGTGCATGTTCTCCCTGTACTGGGTACTTCCTCCCACAGATCAAAGACATGAACATTAGATTAATTTGTGATTCTAAATTGGCCGTAGGAGTGAATGTGTGCCTGAATGATTGTTTGTCTCTTTGTGTTGGCCCTGCGATGGACTGGTCACTTATCCAAGGTGTACCCCATCTCTCACCCAATGTCAACTGGGAGAAGCTCTGTGTGGCAAAGTTGTTAAGATAATGAAGAAATGGAAAATCCCATTTAAATAAAACATATAAAATGCAAAATTAGCTAATTTAATTATGGTTAATTATTAAAATGCTCTTTTTACAAAGTATATTTTCATGTCAGTGAGTCACATATTTCCAAGTGCAGCTTTTGCCTTTTAATTTCCCTACTCTCATTCATCGGCCAATCACATGACCATAGCCTCTTATCAGGCACAAGTACTGCTATGAAATCAATATTAAACCCAAAAAACCTCCATTACTCTGAAAATACATTTCATTACAAGTTGAGTTTTAATTGACTTAGTAACTCTGAAAATAATTCTTAATACTTGAAATCTCATGGACATAATTAAGTTGCGAGTTAACTGAACGTCCAAGTAATTAAGAGAATTTATATGCACTTTTGTATCGACTTTTGATTTACATAAGGCACAAATCTAAGACACAAAAGTATGAATAGATAAATAGAAAAATAGAAAATACATCTGGGTAGAAGAGTGATGCAGTACATTAAATTGTGTTCAGCTTAGTTCAGCTAAATAAGTCCTGGAGCGTCAGCTGTAGGTACTGTGCAAAATGTCTGCAGCACACCAACAGATTTGGAGAGAAGGTACAATTAAAAAATGGTTCTTTTTTAGGAATGGAAATGAGGAAATTAAAAAAGACAAGAAGTCTCAACCAAGCAATGAATTAATTAACCAGTGAACCAACCAACCAACCAACCAACCAATTAATTCAAGCTTGACCAGTGGCCAGCCATGTGAAAAAATAGTAAGATGACATTATGAACACAGCCCAGATCCCACATTTGACTGGCGTGTGGTACACAAAGGTACCACGCTGATAAATACAAGTCAAACACCCATCATCCATTGGCCAAAGCCAACAGCATCATCAGTACAGGCCACAGACCCGCAGGTTATTTGCTATGATGACGTCAGTGACAGCATCAAAGACAAACTGGATGTTGTTGGTGTCTGTAGCGCAGGTCACGTGGGAGTAGACTTCTTTGTTGGGTGACTTGTTCTTACTGTCATACTGAGACTTAATGTAGGCTATTCCCTCTTGGTAAGTATCTGGACCTGAGGAGAAACACATACACAGATGACATATAGTGGGAGTTAGGATGCAGGCTTAAAAGCAGTTGTCATCTGAACCTTTGTATCTGTGAGCTGCCCTCCATTTTCCACATCAGCAATATTTTCTGAAAACATAACCTTTGACTTTCTAGCTCAGCACTCATTCTGCTGAGGTGTGCTCTGTAGGGTATGAAGAGTTGTGCTTACTGCTAGCCAAGCTTCAATAAATATGATACATGTACCACTTTCTCAGACAAAATGGAAAGGTGATTTTAGACAGATAAATGATATGTGATGGAAAGCAATATGTCTTGTTATTGCTGGCGCAGGCTGCAACTTTCTCAACATTGCTAATATATTAGAGACTTCAGAATGTGACAGATATGAGGCCCTAAAGCCAAAAATGATGGAGACATTATTTGTACTGTGTATTGATTAATTTACCAGCACTTGCATAGCTACTGTGTACCCTTTTAGTTCAAGAGCATTATCAGCTGTTGGTTAGTTCTGCCTTTATGCAAGTATTTGGCATGCATTACAGCTTTAATTTGCTACAATGCTTTTAGAATGAGTCAGATCTCAGTGATTGGAGTAAATGTTGTTCCAAGTGTTGCTAACATTTATCTAGCTCTCAGCTATTGCCAGCAATGTGATTCTTCTGTCTGCTTCAGCGGCAACTTCATCAGAATAGGCACAAAGTCTGGCCATGTAGAGGGATGAAGAGAGGAGAAGAAGAGGGGAGAAAACAAGATTGGAATTCTAATTCTCACTTTCTCACACTCTTGCTGGCTTGGTCTCTTGCTTTCCCACCATCTTGCTTTGTCTGTTTTGTTCTAATTTTCTCACACTCTTGCTCTCTCTGTCTCTGGCAGTCTCACTTACTGTTGTTTTCCCCCTTGTGTTGTCTTGTCTCTCGTTTCTTCTTGTCTCTCTCTCACTGGAGCTCTTCTTGTGCTCCCAGTAACAACCCTGCTTTCATTCACTGTTCCATTCTTTGTACTTCTTTGACTCTCATCTTTGTTTTGTTTGAGAGTCTGAGCCTATTCGCTCTGCCTTTTAACAGTCCATCTCCTATTTTGTGTGTTTGTCCTCATCTCTATTCAACCTTATGCACAACTTTCATCCTTCATAGACATCAACATGATTTTGGTTCAGAATTTAGCTTGTTTGATTTATTGCTTTTTCTGGACTTAAGACTTAGACACAAATTTGACCTAAGAATTGAGAGAGCTAAATATATAAATGGTCAGGTTTTTAATCAGTTTAATGTGTGAAATCTCTACATACTGAAAATCTAAATTTTGTGACTTCCTTTTATTGGAAAAGTAAGTTGAATAAATGACAATTAGCTGTCTGAAATCATGAACCACATCAACAGTTATATAGGTGCAGTCAGACTATGGTGACTGACTAATGGACTGAATTCAGACTTTTACACAGTAATGCAGTTATGAAAGGGAAGTCAGACTTTGTTTAGTCTGGGTAGCTAACACTACATAGCAGCTGTCCGCAGATATCAGCCTCATTTCAAGAAAAATAAACAGCTGGAGCAGCTGAAGTTTGCAGACTTTTCTGCTCTATTGCTGCTCAACCTAGTTATAAATGTGAGTGTGTGTATGCTATACTTAATTGCAGCATCTGGTACTGAATCTGGAAAAAAAAAAATCTACTGAAACTGTGAATCAGCCGCAGTTTAAAAATGAAATGGGACAACAAACAATATCCCCCCAGTCCTAATTCAACTAGCTATCTAACTGCTGGAGGTGCAAATTCTGCAGCCATATTTATAACAAACATATTTTTGTGATCATTAGAAATATAATTGAAAAGGAAAAGCAGTTTATATTCCAGCGTGATTCAACTTGACAAATGCTGTGAGGAGTGTTATTGAGTCATATTGGGAGGGACACCAAGTGACATCTATCTGGGAAATAATGCTTCTTAAACAGTAGCCTGCAGCACTGATGTCAAGCAGGAACACTGCTGTAACTTTTGATGGTGCAGTTATTTGAATATGTGCTGTATCTGTAGTATCGATTGGACCTGGCAGTCCAGTGTAATGAGTAGCTTAAGCAGGATTTTTTTGGGGTGAAATTTTGTTGAAATGAACTGTTGGAGCACAATAAGTCTAGAGAGGGCATGTAAGATTTTATGTAATATGTAAGTTTGTCCATACATCACTGAGATCAGCTCAAAGCTGTGGCCAAATTATGAGTGAGACTAGGCTGCCCCTAAAGTTTCACTAATCAGGAGCTGGTTTTAGTTAAAATGCTTAATATGAGAACACAAGGACTAAAATTAACGTTTGATTTTCTTTAATATAAGTGCACTTTATGAAAGTTCACTATGAAGTGTTGTATGTACCAGTGTATTCAGGGAAGCAGATGGACAGTGGTGACTTGCTGATCTTGCTTTCAAAGAGGTCCTTCTTGTTCAGGAAGAGGATGATGGAGGTGTCCTTAAACCACTTGTTGTTACAGATGGAATCAAAGAGCTTCAGAGACTCATGCATGCGATTCTGTAGGAGAGACATTAGCATGAGTTAATGGGGCTGTTAAATCTGGTCTCACACATGTTCACAGACACACACTATGATAAGCACGTACGGAAATACAAACATAAAAGAATCAACTAGACACACATACACTATTTACTTACATGCACACACAAAGCAAAATTAAGAACCCACGCATCACATGCACACAATCTGAACACAAAGGGGAATTAAGATTAAATCTAAAAACCAGAAACAGAACAGAACAGAAGTCCTAGGGAGTTCCTCTTGTAAACTGACATTTTTTTTGAGTGTGTGTATGCATATTTGTATCAACATATCAGTAATAAACATTATTAGTAAGAAGTTTGCTGCCAGTGAATTAAACAAAGCCATGCACTTTTCGCCAGTTAGTTGCACGTCACTCTCTGCTCTAGATGTATTATGTTATACTGAATAACTAACCACTGGCACCCTGTGGAGTTTTCAACCACTATGGGCCCTGCAGAGTGACGTTTAAAAGAGAAGATAACTGCACTGTTTGTATTGCATGTTCTAGCAGCATGCATTTGACGAAAAAGCAGCAGCAACAGTTTGTGGGGGTAATGAATTGTAAGGGCAGCAGTGTACCAGGGAAGGAGGAGGAGGAGAAGAAGAAAGCTCAAGTTAATACTGCACTTTGAAACTAAAAGCTTTGCAAATGTTTTCTGAGGTAAGAAATGTAACTATATTTATTTTCTAGCCTAACAGCCACAATATCTGTTGGTCAGAAAGCCAAAGTGCTTCATAAATTACTAATTAGTATCCACTGTTCTGTTTGCTACTGAAATCAGTGGAAGGTGAAACACAAATAAAGGTTGCATTACTTGTCAGTGTTCATACAAAATAACAAAGCAGCCAAGGAACCTATTCTTACTACATTTAAATTCATTCAGAGAATGAGTTGAAAGCAGTTTCTCTCCAATTAGAATCCTTTACTGCTTAGTTCAGGACAGGGGAGGGAAACTAGCTGATATGGCCTATCAACCAGTCAGATTAGGGAAAAATAGAACTGTAGACAATTAGGAATGCAAGAGGAGAGGAGCTTCAAGAAGTTTACAATAAGAAGAACAGAAGAGAAAGCCACACAAGCCACAACATACAAAAACTTTTTCTGATTCGGTGATTCACAGACACAAAGAGGCTCTGCTTTCAACTCTTGGAGTGTGTATACACCTATCGGGGAGGTTTCATACCTGTCTGTGGGTGGAGCTTCTGTGGAAGATCTGACTGCTGATTGGTTAGAGAAGACAGTCGATGGCGACAGTGACAAGAGGAGTGGAAGTAGCCAGAGATGCTGCAGGGCTTAGAGCAGGAACAGAAAATGCAAGGGACCCACCCACCCACGTCCCATTTCCTTTTTACAAAATCCTCCTCTATCCAACACACACACACGCATCCCAAGTGCTGAAAAGAAAGTGTTTAGGCAGGAAGACAGTGTTCGCATAGAGCAGTTGTCTTGTCAAAGGGTAGGATATGCGTGTGTTTGTCTGTAAGAGTGTTTCAACAGAAATGAGATAAGGAGGAGACACAGAAAAACACAATGCAAGCGCTTCTTGAATAGACAGAACGGAATAACAAAGCAAAAGTATTACGTGTAGTGTGGCCTGTGTTTATGTCTATATAACATATTGATGCTTTTCTAAAGTCAAAAAACTTTAGCATGGATCAAGTGAGTGGTTCTTTTACCTCTCTCCTGTCCTCTGAAATGAAGACAACCCATAAAACAACAGACAAACAGTCCAGGTGACTGATAAACCTGGCATATTTTTCATGCTCTACCAATGGCAGCTTATCTGCAAGTGTTGAAAAGCTTTAAAAAACACTCTATTTTCCACCAAAAAATCAAAAACTTACAGTTTAAAACTTAAGTGTTTAAACATCTGAAATATGTTTGAAGTTATAACATAAACATATAATCTCTTGCTTTGCGTAAACAGACTATGAATGCGACGTGTGGGAATTTGTAGGCTGTTGGGAGACACTGTACACTTGTACACTAAAAATGGGATTATCTAAGAAATCGTGGCAGTGGATTGTGAATGAAGGAGGCCATCCAGCCCTTTTTTGTTCAGTTTCACCAAACATCATCAGACCTGTAGGGAACACTACTATTAGTCACTTGCTACAGCACCAAGCACATTTATTCTCTCATAATGGGCAACTGTTAACTTAAAATACTAAAATAAACTCAGTCTATCCATCCATTCTATGTTGCTTATTTGGTCCTCTACTAAGTGGCACAACTTGCAGTTACATGACTTCAGGACTCTCCAGTACTCTTTCAGTTAAAATAGGAAATCTATTTCACAAGTCATTCATTGAATCACCATTAGGACCGTTAACATTGTTAAATGCAGACACAGCATATGGCTATATGTAGCATGAAACAGCCTTAGAAGCAAGTCAATAAACAATACAGTAAGGACTGCAGATGCATTATCTTGGTTTGAAAGGGAAAAGAGAAATCTCCCATCCAGGAAGGATTAGTATAATGGGAAATGTTGCTATTCTAATTAAATTCATGGCCTATCAGTGACTTTGATGAACTGCCCAAAAGGGATATGCAGTATGTATTTCTTTATCACTCCAATTACTTAGAGGGTGTTATCTTTACTGTTTGACTGAAGAATATTCTTACTGTGCAGTGTGTAATTTCAGAATCAGATGCCGTGGATGCATCTGGTAGTAAAAGGGACAGAGGACGTGTGAGCTTGGTGAAAATCACGTAGTTATTTGTAATTCCTACACAAGTGTTTGCTGTTCAATAATAATAACACATAATGTTTATAAGAATTAAATAATTTTTGGAATTATGTCTGTCAGATTAAAAAAAGTACCTTCCACTAATGTGGTCTGAAGAGATCAGTGACATTTAATGCATTCCTGTTTTGTGTCTGTAGTTGTGACCTGTGCTTTTCGGCTGAGCCATTTTGCCACATCTTGCCTTAAATTAGTGATACTGTAAATTTCTCAGAATGATACCCAGCAATCATTAAGTAAGACACTTGAACTTTTATTTTAATCCCATGCAGTGTTGATGCAGAGGTAATAAACGTTGCACTGTCACTGTTAAACAGCCCATTATTTAAAGCATGTCTTATCATTGCTCTGGAGTCTGATTTGGCGAGATAATGACAAGAAAAATTGGTATCTCCTTTATAATGGATTTCTGCCTGTGCGATTGTTAAATGGTCTGATGCAAACGGAAGGATTATTATTACTGTAGATGGGTAAAAAAAAATTGCTATCAAACACACATGCAGCTGTGCTCAAAAGATCTCCATGACCTTTTATTGTCTACTTTTTCTGCAACAATGTAGAATTACTGCCTCGCCTCGCCACCGCCACCAATCAAGTTGCACTTTACATCTATGTCTGTACAGATTCATATATTAAGTTCTTAACACACATCTTCAACCCAGCAGTGCAAAGGATGAATACAGTCATCACTGTTTCAGGGTGAGCACCCCAGATTAGTGTCATCAATTCAGTATGTAATCACATGTGAGATAGCGTAACAATGTCCCCTTCTATTCTGGAGTTATTGTATTGGCATTGATGATGGTTGATTACATATGTACAGAAGTACACTTTAATGCACCTTGAATTACAAGTGCTTGGAGAACGCTGAAAACACAGAGCTGGATTTTTTTGATGGTCCACCTGCCGATTGGTGTGGCCCACTGGGATTTGTCCTGTTGGCACATGCAACACTGCGTACATTCGTACAGACAGATGGAGGACCCCAAAACAGAGCCTCTGACTATGACTGTTACTGTTATTGGTATGGAGGCACAAAAACACCACACTGTAATTAACTGCACTCAGAAAAGCGACAAATGTAAGTTGAAGCTGTTTGTGAGCATGTCTTATGATGGATATTTCTTCTCTTCATGTCACAGTCTTCTGGTGCTCCCAACTCAGAGGGAGGCTTGATGACAGCTGCATAAATAGAGCAGCAACTGAACACATTTTGCCATGCTGGAATTCACCAAGGTTAGGCTTTAGGGTTATAAATAGCAGTGAGCACCGTGCATTCAAATCAGCTTATTTGCTTTAGGTTGCATGGAATTATCATTACAGCACTGCAGGTTGGGGCTACTCTATTGTAACTGTATATTAGATAATATTAGATAACTTTTTTTCTTTGCATTTACAACACTCTGGTGCTCTTAAAATACTCACAAATTAAGCATAAACTACTTCAAGATTTCTTCACCTATTGTGTATCCCAGAAACTACAGTCCGCATACTTCATCTTTAAAGCACCGTAGTGTCGGGAAATTCTTGTCTACAGCATGTAGTCAAACTAATTTGTTTGCAGTGTCTGTTGCAGGGAAGAATGATTTGCATGGAGAAAACTAACTCCCACACAGAGAAACTGACCTTTGCATAGGAATTAGAGATGGATTACTGTTCAGTTACAACTTTTGTTAAACAAACATGTCCGAAAAGTATTTTGAATGTGGCCTTCAGAGTAATGCTTCTAGTTTCTTTACATGTTCTGCTGTGTTCAGCAACAGGAGGCGAATAGAGGCCAAGAGCCTAATTCTGTAGAAGTTCATTCTGTAGTATGATAGCATTAGGATAAAGTGTAGTAAACCAGAAAGTCTGTCTGTGGGTCTGCACAGCTTCTAAACATGCCCTAACATGAATGCATTAGGTGTATATATAACACTTTAAGACTTCCATGCCTTAATTTCTTTAGACATTTATCCATCCCTGTCTCAAGCTTTTACAAAGATCTCCTGCTTTATTTCAGCTTACATGTGCTTTCTACTTAAGGAACAAGCATACAATCTATCCTTATACTTGCTGTTGTGTAGTGTGTGCCAAAATGTATTAAAAGGACTATAACCCATGTTTTCCCACATCCTGAATGCATAACTGAGTGAAGGATTCACTGGAATAGAGCTCTGATGCTATAAATGGGTTATTTGGCCACACAGAGAAAAGCATCAGTGGCAGAGAGATAAGACACACTGAGAGAGAAAGAGAGAGAGAGAGGATACAGCTGTGAACATGTGTTCTTACCGTGGTCTCGTCCTCATGCAGCACCTGGTCATATCCGCTGAGTGCCACACAGAATATAATGGCTGTGACGTCCTCAAAACAGTGAATCCACTTCTTCCTCTCTGACCTCTGACCTCCCACATCAAACAGCCTGATGAGACAGACATGACAACACAAGAACAGATTTTTTTTTAAAACAAATATCAAATATAGTAGATGATTACTTTTGTATAGATTATAAAAGCCAAATCAAGTTGAATCAAGCCAAATTGGAAGGTGATTCAACTTGAATAGAATAATTCAATTTGAGAATTACTTCTTACTACGTGTTGGAAGCGAATGGCAAGACAGAGACTTGGGGAGTAGGGTAGCTTCTTTTGGATACATAATATAGAGAGATTCAGAAATTCCATTTTAAACTTGGCCTGTTTCATGGATTTCTGTTGCATTACTTATCCAATAATGGCGCACTCTTACTTTCACATATAACAACTCTGGTCCCACTCCTATTCTTTAAGTTGTACTTTCCTGAGGTGATCTGATATCACCGATTTCATGTTTTGTTAGCCAACTTGTTGAGTGGCTTCACAAGTGTGCTTTTCACACTTTATTTCCTTCTTTTCTTCTCTAACAGAGAAGGATGGAATCTGAAACAGTTTTTTGTCTAAAGAAACACATTTGGGTGTTTATGAGATGGTTTGTTGTGTGTCACCTTTGCTATTTTTCTCTTTTCTTTACCCATATTATGTTGACATTATAATTTTCTTATATCTTTTATTTTGGATATCACCGATAATGTAGACAGAATCCGAGACTCTGACTTTCACTTGTTCATGTTTTTCAGGCAAACACAATGAACAAAAGAGCTTATTCTTGTTGTCAGGAGGTTGCTATTAGGATTTGCA
Organism: Paratilapia polleni; assembly: GCA_015106735.1. NCBI lineage: Eukaryota > Metazoa > Chordata > Actinopteri > Cichliformes > Cichlidae > Paratilapia > Paratilapia polleni. The sequence continues at coordinate 19,389 of VUQI01062572.1, read as the reverse complement.
TGAGTGAGAGACAGTGTCTCTGTATATGCATATCTGCTGACTGCAGTGTATATAGAAGGATGTACAGAATGGAGTATGATCAGGGTGTTAGCCTGACGCTGAGTAGTTGAAAGTGTCTTAAATCATATCAGGGTTTATAATCATAGTAAGAGATGATTAAAGTGGAGCTTCAGAGCATTTCTCTTGTATTTCTCCTATCTCTCCTTTGCAGTTACAGTTTTCTGGATCAACTACACAATGTGATAATTTCTGAGGACAACACTAGAGCTGAACCTGTCAAGGTAGCTCAACAAGCAGGTTGTAGGTTATCTGGACAGGAATTTCAGCAGTTCTATGTATATGAATGAAGAATACAGGGGCCTTTTCCATTGCGAGTAATTCAACTGATGTGAATTTGCGAGTTCCAAATTACCACATTCTCATGTGCAATTTTGGAATAGACTGTAACAACCACCTTAAAGGACTTAATCCAAAGTGGGATGAAGCCAGTCGTGTGTGTGATGGGTATAATGGTAGGTAGGTTCATGGGTTACACCCAGTACAGGAACACTGTAGCCTCCCACACACTGCCTGACTGCCAGTAATAGCAACTGAGCTGACAATATTTAGGCTTCTTCAACAAAGCACACCCAGCACAACTCCTACACAACAGTAAGAGTGACAGAGGAAAGCATCATTCAGCAGAACTAACATTAACTGCACGATAACTAAAGCAAAAGACTGAGAGAGAAAGTAGGAGGAAAAGCAGAACAAGCATTAGTTGCCAAATGTGATGTGCATCCATCCAGAAAAATAATTGGTGTCTACCCTTTATTAACCCCTCTGCTGTTTTCTATTAGTACGTTATTGTGTGTTTATACCTGTGCACATGCATACAAGTAGGGCGGAAAAATGGTGATTAAATTAGAAGTCAGAAGAAGACTCCTCCCTTCCTTTTTCTTGTTTCTCTTTCCTATCCTTCTACCATCCCATAATGCCTCCCTTCTCTGTCATTGTTCCCACAGCTCCTTGTTCTAATTGAATCAGAGCTCATTTAAAAGGAAGGGAATCATAAATATAGACACTTGTTTAAAGCATTTAATCTCATTAATTACAGACTGGAGTTCCTACTGTATGCTTGGATAGAGGAGCAGAAAGGCAGAGGCAGTAAAAGGCAGTACTGACAGTAAAGGAAAAAGAGGACAAATCAGACCCAGCAATTGCCACTTTCACAAATTAATACTGACCTGAAGTGAAGGTTTTTGAAGGTAAAGTGTGTCTCAACAATGCCTGTGGTCTTCACTCGGGTCCTCAGGATGTCCTGCTCTGTGGGCTGGTAGTCTGGGGCACCAATCCGATCTAGGCTGTCTAGGTAGCTGCACACACACACAAAGTACAAGCTGAGAATCTGAAGCAAGAAATCAGACACCACAATCTCGTCACAAACTGATCCCAATGCTTTCTGTGTAAATCTATACAATACACATGCTATTGCACTTATGTAAGTTACTGCAGGAAAATACCATGTGTAAATGAGGTATAAAAAAATCAATGACCCATTGTTCTTACAAATTTCCCTGAAGTGTTCATTACATCCACCATTAGCTCATGCTTCTCGTGAACTAATCTTATGTAGACATGAGTGGCTCAAATGGTAGAACTTGCTGATTGCACTGACAGAGATGATGAAGTGGATGGATTTGTGGTGCTATAACCCACTTTCCATTCAGGTGTAAACCTAATAATGTATGTTATAGCAGTTACATTGCATAACGAGTATAATATGACAGCCACCTACTGTTGTAGATTACTGTCTCTATTATAGTAAATATTCTAGCTAATTCCTGGTATTTCTGTTCTCTACCTGCTCCTTCTATGGGAGGTAAGCTTCAAAGCAGCACTGCTACAACAACACTGCGTCATATCATTCACATATCTGATCATTCATATACAAAGAGCTACAATAAAATATTTTAAGTTGATTTAGTTTAAATCAAAATTTGATTTACTGGATAACAGAAAATCATATGATACAAATGGTTTCCCATGAAAAAAAATCATCTCCCTCTTCCTCATTGCTACACATTAAATGAATAATGGCTGTCAGCCGTACTTGCCTGTCTGAAATACAAAGTTTCCACATGGAGTAGCCACTTGGTAACAAGTGAGAAAGGGGAGTGGGTAGATGGGGTGAGTATTCAGTTATATAATGGAATATCCCTGGAAGTGGACCTTTATTTTTTAATGTGGAAGTATAAATCAAATAATCCTGAACAGCAGTCTAGAGATTCATCCTCTCAGGTATTGGAGTGCAGCTCTCTGGCTGAGGAATGATCACTCTACCTACTGTATTATTCCATCCAACCACAAAGCAAAGGGAGATAGAAGAAAGAGCTATAGTTATATTATAGTCATTGATTTTTGGTTTTGCTGGTTTTGCCTGCCTTTTTTGAGACCTGAATTTTGCTCTGCTTACACCTGTATAATGCCCACTTTCGAATGTATTATCCCTTATTTATTCCTTTCTTATTTATTCCCTTCTTCAAGTACAGATCGAGGTCTCATCATCTAAGCAAATTCTTTTCCCACAAGATCAATAAAACATTGCTGGTGTTCTAAACCAGCAAAAATGGGCTGAAAGACGCAGATGTATATTTTCAATCTACAGACTGATGAAAGTAGCGTTTCAGAGCTTTTAGAAGGATGCTTAGTTACTTCCAAGAGAAAAAGACAAAGGCTAGACAGGGAGGAGATGACTGGAACAAGAAATGGATGGTACATTCTTACAGCTTCAGTGATAAGAACAACTGATTACACAGAAAGGAATTTGGGTTAGATTGTGATTTGGAAATGAAGAAGATAGGGACAGTTGTAAAGAGAAGACAAGGAGACTGTGAGATGAAGAAAGCATTTTTTTTCCTGAGCAAAAATTACACTGAACAGCTGAGCAATGATTTGCTTTTGAAATTGAAAATAAACACGCACCACATCCCGAAGATGTGTGTGCACTGTGCTTCTTCAGAGCATTCGTTGACTGGATTAGTGACTTGGTGTTAAAGCATGTTTCAATTCACAAAATGAAAGGGTGCTAATTAGATTACAAGGCAGTCAGTCAAACAAACCAGAGCACTTCATCACAGACACAATCCAAAGCAGATCAATTATGCTGAGTGGTATTTCATACTGAAATATCACAAAAATGTTGAAAGAGAGTGTGTGTACAACGTTCCAGCACAACGGTCCTGCAAAGAAAGGACAAATTCCCAAAATCTAGCATGCAACAATGTTATGATTAAAAAACTGCTTTGGTGCTTGGGCACTTGTGGGGTTACTGAAGTGGGTGTTACAGCTATTACTTTAACAGAAACATAAAACCAACCTATAAGCAAACTCTGGCTGATAGTGGACTTTTGGGATTGACACTGATTTTCTGTGTAAAAATTCCATTGTTCTTTATGTATAAAGAATTTCCTACTACTAAATTCTGATAAAACTGAGGTTATTGTTCCTGGCCCTAAAAATCTTGGAAACATGGTGTCTAACCAGATACTTACTCTGGATGGCATTACTTTTGCCTCCAGTGACACTGTGAGGAATCTTGGAGTCATTTTTGACCAGGATATGTCTTTCAAAAAACAAATATGTAGGACTGCTTTCTTTTGTGCATTTGTGCAATATCTCTAAAATTAGAAACATCCTGTCTCAGCGGGATGGTGAAAAACTAGTTCATGCATTCCTTACTTCTAGGCTGGACTATTGTAATTCATTATTATCAGGTTGTTCTAAAAGCTCCCTGAAAAACCTTCAGTTAATCCAGAATGCTGCAGCGAGAGTACTGACAGGAACTAGAAAGAGAGACCATATTTCTCCCATATTAGCTTCTCTTCATTGGCTACCAGTTAAATCCAGAATTGAATTTAAAATCCTTCTCCTCACATACAAGGACTGGTACTTATATAGCAGTTTTCTACTCAGTTTTGAGTACTCAAAGCACTTCATACTACATGCCACATTCACCCAGTCATACAAACATTCATCTACACTTAAGTGCTTAGCTAACATTCACACACACTCCGATGAATGCAACGGGGGCAATGTGGCGTTCAGTATCTTGCCCAAGGATACTTTGGCATGTCACTTAGTCATGTAGACTAGGGGAGCCGGGGATCGAACCACTGATTAGTAGACGACCTGCTCTACCGCCACAGAATAATCAGGCCCCATCATATCTTAAAGACCTCATAGTACCATACTATCCCAATAAAGCACTTCACTCTCAGACTGCAGGCTTACTTGTGGTTCCTAGGGTATTTAAAAGTAGAATGAGAGGCAGAGCCTTCAGCTTTCAGGCCCCTCTCCTTTGGAACCAGCTCCCAGTTTGGATTCGGGAGACAGACACTTTCTCTACTTTTAAGATTAGGCTTAAAACTTTCCTTTCAGGTGACCCTGAACCATCCCTTAGTTAAGCTGCAATAGGCCTAGGCTGCTGGGGGCTTCCCATGATGCACTGAGCGTTTCTTCTCCGCTCACCTCTCTTCACTCTCCATGTGTTTATACACCACTATTGAATTTAATCATTAGTTATTATGGCTTTCTCCCATAGTGTGTCTTTTGTCCTGTCTCCCTCTGCTCTCTTCTGTTTCCCCTCACCCCCAACCACTTGCAGCAGATGGCTGCCCCTCCCTGAGCCTG